>SSSI01009498.1:0-21282 GCA_004796505.1 Oryzaephilus surinamensis | reverse complement strand
TTTTTGTTCTTGTTAATTTCTAAATTAGAGTAGTTTATTGTACAATGCACATTAGTACTTCATTTAAATAAATAATAACAAATGGACGACATTATTAATAAATAATTCAAAAGTTGTTTTCATAAAATGTATTCCAAAAAAAATTTAACGAACGAAAGTGAAAAACAAAATTGTTTAAATATAAAGTCTACATTGTGTCCGCTATATACTTACCTCTCGAGCAATAAAATTTAAAAATGATTTATTATTTTCTAAAAACCAATAGGAGATATAGTGATGCAACAAAGATTTTGAGACAGAAAATATTGCCTAATTCATCAAAATAGCTTAAGACTGTTACAAACATCTTTGCTTATTTGATGGTTTATACCTCCTACAAGTATTACCATTTACCCTCCTAAATTCCAAGATATTCTTTAAAAATTATAAACTTTGCCCGCATGGTAACTCCTTAAATATATTATCTATCTCATTTTTCACCAAATGTTTCCATAGGGTATTTTCTATATTTTTCAGTTTTCTATTTATAATTGTGACATTTACAATCCGACCGGCAAGTATACGTATATGCCAGACACAGATTAACTCGAACTTTTTTCATTCTTGTTAATTTCTAAATTATAGTGTACATATAATAAGTTCATGTAGGTATGTACAATGTACATTTAACGTACTTCATTTAAATAAATAGTCACAAATCGACGACATTATTAGTAAATACATAATTCAAAAGTTGATTTCATAAAATCACTACTAAAAAAAATAAAACAAAGCGAAAGTGAAAAACAAAATCGTTTAAATTAAATACAATCTTCAACTAAAATATTTGTGGAATTAAAATATATTAAATTAAATTCCCAATTATCAATCTGGCCTAAATTTTGATTATTTTGCGTAAGAAGATTTTGATTTCAATATAGTGCTAATCGTTCTACCGTTCAACATAGATTGCCTATGGTAGATTCGTTTGCAATGAACCACTGAAACTAAGCTGGCACACTTCATGCGCCATGATGCTTAATCCAGGATTTATTCTCTTAGGTTATCTAAGCCGTATATCTCTTCTCCAGGACCGCGGTCTGCCGAGGCATACTAATAGTAAACCTACAGATTGTACTGATAAATAGATACCACAGCCAATGTTCGCTATTTATGAGCGGATTTCACACTAACACGACTTGTTTGCAAATTCAAGACGACCTATAATACTTATTCTAATGCAGTTTATAAACGCTGGTACTTCCACAAAGGATCCTTATTTATTTATGTTAATGGCCTTAATAATAAACTAAATCTATAATCAACAATAATACGATACAGCCGACATGAAATAATCCAGCTGGAGGTCTGCAAGAAGTAAAAATAATAGCTTCATTAAAGCGTGTGTGGTAGTGTTGTAACAATTTAGTAATTTATTTAGTTCTAAGACAATTACTTAAATGAAATAACACCATTACACACTATACACATACCCCGTGACCTAGTTTGTTTTTAGAAAAATAATTGAAGTTATGGCGAAAATAAAAAAATATTACCTTATATAAAACTGAATATAAAGATATACATAATTTATTTTAGACCATCCATTTAATAATAAATAAAGTCTGCACAAAGGTAACTACTTACTCAAGAATATAACATTCTTCATATTGCAGCATCACACAATTGTTTATGTTGTATGTGGGGCGGACAATAGAAAATTTACCTGTAGTTGTACACAGAATCATTTATAATCTTGTATTCTTCATCTTTCCGAAAAGTGCCGAAAACATTTAGCAAATGAAGAAAAATGTAAAAAAAATTAATATTAATTAATGGACTCAACATTAAATAGCATATAAATTTATAAACGGATTAATTAACACAGCAGTTAATTTTTTTATCCATTAAAATGATACAATTGGTTTCATAAAATAAAGCATATTCTAGTACTAGTATCATATTTATTTAATTACGATCCTTTTTTCATTCGTAAAATAAAATCAACATTACACAATTTTATTTCATAATTATATTAATTAAATGTATCCTTTTAAAACTCGTAATTCTCGTACTTTTTTTGTAAAATATAAACAACGTGCAATTTTTTTGTCTACTTTCACTAGAGAATGGAGACATAAAATGAATGCAAGCCCATCAAAATGTGAAAAGTTCCTACATTACTACTCCTAAAGGCACCTAGGGGTGAAAAATTGTCCTGGTTACAACCACTGGTGTCACGGGAGTTGTAGCGAAAATACAATTTCAGCATATTATTATACTTATTTCTGGAAAATGTCCTGTATTTTAAAATAAGTATTATTTTTATATACGAAATACATTTATATTTCTTGAGTATAATATACTTGTATGTATAAAAATATTTTTTAACAGTGTATACGTATGTTTTAAAAGATGTTACGTGTATGTATGTATAGTCGTCCCAAAGATAAAATAAAATTATGGCCTTTGCTGATAGTTAACTCCAATAATCCTAATAACATAACAATAGACCATTTATTGAGGTACCCGTACTACAATCCCTTAGTTTTGTACCTGGGCCCATAGTTGCCCAGGCCCGTATTTGGAATAATAAGACATCGATGGAATCGACTCATTCTCTATGAATGTTATGTTTTTAATTTAATATATTTATAATACATACAATTAAATATTGTGAAAAATTAAAACAAGGTTTCTTCATATAATATCCCTATTACACCTAATAATAGCATTAGATGGAAAAGTAAATTCGTGACAAATAAATATAAAATTCATACTACGGACCTGACAATTTAAATAGTACTACTTTATTGCAGGGGGCTGGAAAACCGATTAGGCTTCTTAAAGAGTCAAAGTTGTAATTTTATTTTATCTTTGGGACGACTATACCTACGTATATTTGTGTAAGAACGTACATTACATAAAAATATGTATAATTATTTATGGTTGATAAACGTTCAGTAAATTTATATTTGTTGGGTGACGTTTATTATTCCATAAAAATGACTGCTTTTAGTTAATGTAGAATAACTATTAGGAAAATGCATTTCTTCCTACCCAAACTAGACAATTTTATTATGTCAGGTAATTTATCTTTTGATGATGGGTGACTAACGTTGTTGTTGTTGGTTTTATGAGTGATAACATTACTTGGTAGAATTACAAAAAAAGAAATCCCATTGGAAATAATAAAAAAAGATTAAGTAGAGTTTCCTAAGAAAAATGACAAAAATAATACGAGGCCCTTTATAGGCGACACTGATCTGTTACATTTCCCGAAGGAATCGTAGTTGAAGTCTCAAGCGACGGATTTCATTTACATCTGGAACAGATTTACATTCACACCGACCTGGATTGTGAAATATTCAGCGGGTTTTTACATCTGGCATGTCAGCTAATGGGATCCGAGTAATGTCAATGAATTCTAAGTTTATTCGATTATAACAACTTGAGATTCTATTAGGCCACGAAAAACGCAAAATTCAGAGCCATTAAAATGTAACCGAAAAAAGATTTCCTAATAAAGAACTTTGAAAACACTTTCAATTTATTACCAAAAATATATTCATGTTCTGGATATTCATCTTCTATCATGGAATAATTAATATCTTGATAATCTTCATATAAATTTAAATTTGTATAAGTCATAACATTATGAAAAATAATACAGTATGGTAAATTTATTCATATTCCATAATCCTAACAAAAAAAGGAAATACTTATCTGTTCGTGTGTACACCAAACGCACATTTGAACGAGTTCTCCGAAGCTGATTGAAAATCTTCGAGACGTAATATTCCCAACAATAAATTTAGTAATCATTTGAATAACTATAGAAATCAAAATTTAACAGCAATTTTCTAGACTGAACGATAAGTTAGGTTCACTGAAGTGTTCAGTATGCGTTGGGAATTTCCAGTGTTGGCGTTGAATACTGATTGAAATTTTTATTTTTAATCTGCAAGTCTCTGCCGTGGGACGTATCAATGTTTCATGATGTCAATTTAAAATAATATTCGTAATGGATCAAAAATTCAGCGGCATGCATTCGCAGATTAATGAAATTTATTTTATAGAAAAAGTTTTTCTTAAAATCGGTGTTATAGAGTGGTGAGATTCTATGTTGATCTAAAATTCTAAAAGTTCTTAAGTTGGTATCATAAAAATTCATATAGTTTGTCAGCAGATGAATAAATTGCTTCCATTAAAATTGCAATAACAAATTTACGAGATGTAATGACATACACACCAATCAATTTAAATTTTAATGAAAACTAAATATTTTCGAAATATTAACACAAATTTATTGTTTACTGGCATTTGTCAGAATCAAATAAAATTGTGAATGGGAAAAGGGTACTCAATTCTCCTCAAGTTCTTAATTATAACTTGAAGCAAATTATAATATAATACGCCATTTATTTGGCTGTTAGCTTTTAGTAAAACATTTATATTATAGCGCTATTATAAAACATTTTCTAGGGTTGAAAGTCGACCCTCTAATTTCAAGTTTAACCATTATAATTCCGAAACACTGCATTTCATTCTAGTAAGTTAACAAAGTGCAAAGTTACGCAATCAAACTCGTATCGTATTGCTCATTGCAGATGTCTGAGAGGAAAGTCTTGTTGCCTTTTAGGTAAACTCATTAATTCAAACTATATTTTTTGGTTTCAATTTTGCTTGTGTATATTTGACTTATGACAAAAGTTGTATTTCGAAATGTACCAAATGTTTATTTTTCTTAAATAATTAAATTTAATAAACTTTATTATCGATTTTCAAATGTACGAGTATATTTAACATATATACGTACATATTTAAAATTAATGGAGGCTTTATCATAATATTCACGTATAATGTTAATATGTGATATAAAAATAAACTATGTAGGTATGTTCGTTGTTAACAATCAAATTCAAAAATATAAATTTTTATTGAAATTATATTTATTAATACTATTCATACTTTTGCAGAATTTTTGCTGTTTAAAGCTACATATATTGATTTAATTTTCACTTTGCTGCTATTACAAATTCATAACAACAAAACCATAAAACGATTCATGAAAATTAAAGCCTTTCATAACATTCAATTTAACGAGAATAAAAATTTAATGATGAACATTAATATAAATAATGGTGCCATATTGTATTGAACATGTAATAATACGATCGAATTTGCGCATACATCAGGACCCAATAATTTCATTTAATAATATTTACTTAACAAAAACAACAATTTGCATTTAAATTTCATTTATTACATATATGCAATGAATATGTGTACATATATCATAGTTATTTTTAATAATTTAGTCAAATATTAGAGAAATAAGTTCAACTTGTGTGTACCTTATGTGAAAATGAATAAGAAATTTAGTTTATTAGAAAGTGATGTTTCTTACGAGTTTACTGCATAAATGGGTAAGTAAATAAGGTTATATAGTTAATGTACGAAAATGTGCAAAATAAACAGCAATATAGGATATATAGGTACTACAGAAAATTAGCTAAAATTTTGAAACTGGAAACTTTAAATTGCAAATAGTGAGAAAACGATATGTCCAAATAGAAATCTATGAAAATTCATATCCAAATATGTACATAAAAAAACAAAATTAGTACACAGAAATGAATCATAGAGAAAATGGTGTTAATTATTATGTCAATATAGTTAAAGTTGATGTAGTGCAACAAATGTTACCACAATACAATTGACCAGATGGCCAAGATGAACAAACTTATAATTTTGTAAACACATTTCCAGTATCTTTAATTATATATTCAACGTTTTTAATTAGATCAAACCATCGCGACCGAGGCGAACAGTCTTGATTATATTAATTTTATGCCAAAATAGCGAAACGCATCATCACCATCCTCGTACAGCGTAGGTACCTATCTTTGTTGTCGACAACGTTACACTTTAAACTTTATGAACAAGTATTACAATATTGCTTTTGTTTTGCATGTTATATGCTAATGTATAAATACCGCATTGCTGTTTACAGAAATATTTATAATTATTGAAATAAGAGCTTACACTTCTCAAATATTTCACACATCATTAAATATTCCGGCTCTTCTATATAATATAAATAAATACTTAATAAATAATTAAATATTGATTTACATTAATAATATATAGGTATATAACAAAGTATGTAGGTACATATTTAATTTTAAAGCTATGAAGGAAATTTATAATTAAAACGGATTTGACATTTCAGTATTAAGGCAACCACACATGAACCACACGTGTCGCCACGCTACGCGAGTGTAAAACAGTGCAAATCAACAGCTGCGTATAGTTGCGTGGCTAACTGGCGACACATTTGATAAGTTTGTCTTTGCCTTTATTTATAATCAGTAAATTTAGTAATGTGCCTACCGAATTTTTTAAATCAAATGGAAAAGGTTCAGTTTGAATTATTACCAAATTTTAAAAGGATTCCATTTTTTATGAAGGATTTATGAATTTTTCAATACCTACTGCGTAATTTTCTTTTGTACTGTTTTAAAAACATGATGTAAAATTCTACAAAAAAAAATGTATATAAAAAATATTTATATCTATTGCGAAAACTGTATACGTATATTTATTATTCATTTAAACTTGTTTATCATGTTGAAGGCAACAAAAGCTATGAATTTAATACCACCACTTAATATAATAAAAATATGATACTTCAGGTGCTTGAGCATGTAAATGAGAGATTAAAGAGATATTAAGTATTAACCAAATGAAGTTATTTTTCCTTTCAAAGGACTGCAGGTAAGAGAATAAGAGATAATAGGCAATAACGATGGAAATGCGGCTAAAATACGTGACTATATACATATTATATATATATACTAGGCGGAAGCTCTGTTTCTATTAAGTTCACTTTAAAAACGTACCTTTAAAAGACTACTCACTCGAGACACAAAAACTGGTATGAATGTAAACATAAAAATATAGCTAGGTACTTAGGTTTTTCATTCTTATTTACGTTATTTTATTTGTAATTCTTTGTTTTTAATTCCGCTGTAAAAGGAAGATACAAAAAGTAATAAGTATACAGATTACAATTCTTAAAAAGAAATACAAAGACTTAAACTATATAATTCAAAAACTAGAAAATAGATATAACCAACCAGGTTGGTCCAACCTAAATGTTAAAATGTTTCAATTTAACTTCAACTATCAAAAAAAAAATGTTACCCAGCTCTTTATTATTAATCGAATTTGTCTGACAGTTTTGGACGTATATAGGGAAAATCATGTAAATTGAATTTAAATAATTCATTAGAAAAAAAATAATATCACAGACACGTTGATGAATATATACATAAGCTTTATGCTAAATACACGCCTGTTCAGCATATGGATAGCTATAATTACTAACGATGAGGAATGAGGATGGGTGTTTATTGGGATTTTCATCATCAGAAATTCAATAGTAGTATAATATACCTATACACTAGATATAGATATATACAGAAGTTGGTGGTGCAGATGGAGCTTTGTGAAGATGTGTCAACTAACCCTAGTCACGTATCAAGCTGTACCGCGACCTGATTGCTGTATTGAGGCCGCGGACAACAAGGTTAGCCGACGGAAACGGTTCTGTCGGTTACACTGTGCCGAAACTCCTGGGAATAGCGAATATACTGAGCTATGTGGGGGTGCTAGCTGCCTGTCTGTGTATGTATAAGTGTGTGTGGATACGGGTGGTGAATGTCGACCAACACTGCATAATGCATTGCTTTGGGGTATACTGGAGAGTGGCCAAATGAACACCGAATACAAGTATACAAGCACACTTACTTGTGACAATTAAAAATTTACTGCAGGCTAAAATAGATTGTTACAACTAACGTACGTATAGGTACATGTTTGCTGTTACAATTTGATACACTTGGAGAATGCATTAAAAATTCTTACCACATAAATATATAATCTTTATTAAATAAAGTGTA
This sequence comes from Oryzaephilus surinamensis, assembly GCA_004796505.1. Classification (NCBI taxonomy): domain Eukaryota; kingdom Metazoa; phylum Arthropoda; class Insecta; order Coleoptera; family Silvanidae; genus Oryzaephilus; species Oryzaephilus surinamensis. The sequence continues at coordinate 13,336 of SSSI01009498.1, read as the reverse complement.
ACACTAATAGCACCGTTTGTAATTATTTTAATTAAGAGAATGTAGAGGAAATTAACTTGGAAATAATTTTTATTATGAATTATTTTAAAGGGGATGGTTTTTAATGAAAGCTAATGAAAAACATTTTATGTAGGTATGTACATGATAAAAACGTATAATCATAATAATTCTTTATCATGTGCTACCCTTTAATATGTAGGTATCTTTAGAAATAAATTAGTTAATAAATAGTAAGTTTTATATTGTGCCAAATTTTGATATACTCGTAAATTCATGTTAATTTGAGTCAGTTGGTCCATACCGATATATTACATATATTTCCATAATATTCCCTATAAGGTTATTTTGAAAGTTGTGCAGGTCTTAGTTGGTGAACCCATATATCAAAAAGATGATGTTCCAAACCTGAAACTTACTTGAAATGTCAGCATTAGAAAACTTTTGCCTAACACCAAAAAAGATTTATAGCATTTTAAAAGAGTAGTACCTACCCCAATTTTTTTCTACGAACATGTAAAGCAATAACTCTAAATTAATTTTGTAACAGACACTTTTAAGCAACTGATTAATTTTAAATGCAAACATATTTGTCTTAAGAAAGCAAGCAACAAATGAATGAAAGTAAATACGAAAATTTAAAATTTAAAAAAAAGCCTTTCAAAGAGCAACATGTTTTCAATTAGAAGCACTAAGAATAATGCTTTGGTAAAGGAAATTCATTAAAATTTAAATGGTGTAATGGGATTGATTTTTCTTCTTTTTTTTTTTTCATTCTGCAATATGTCTTTTGATAAATAGTCTCCAAGCATTTTTCATGTTTAAATAAATTATGCAGTTGGTGTAAGATTTGTTGTTTGCACGCATGTTCTTACTACAACTATTTCGTATATATTTTCCGTAGCGGATTATGTGTTTTTCTCTTTTCCATGTAACATTTAAATCGATGCTATGTAATACGTTTAATAAAATGTGTATGGAAAAAAGCTGTTAGTGTATTCGCCTTCTGTTGCTGGCGCTACTGTACGTAAACAGACTTTATGGATACATAAAATGCTCCCTATGCGAATATATAGCCCCTTTAACTTTGCACGAATCTGCTAGCTTTATACATTCCCTACACTAAAAAATTGCTTAGTGTTACGAATAAATGTTATTTAGTGAAATGTAAATTTCTATATGCTATCGAAATCGATCCTGTATTATGTTCATTGATAGAAAATATTTTTGTTCACTTATAAAAAGATGACTTGTCAATAATGACAAACAAGTACAATATTTTAGAAATTGTTCCACACTAAAAAAATGTTGAGCTTTTGTGTGGAAAAAGCTTTATCAAGTTTATAGTGAAATATTTTTGGATGAATACAAAATTATATGTATAAATAATATAAAAGCTAGCAAGCCAAATAACATTCGTACGCAAATGTTGTTCAGAAAATATTGAGAAAACTGGGTGTGTTATTTTAAAAATAGTTTCATAAGTATATTATTTACATCGTATATTGTCTAATTTAAAATTCTATTTTTGTATAAAATTTTGCACCAAACTATTCGCAAAACTACATAATAAGAAAATTTCATTTTATAAGAATGCGATAATTTAATAAGAATGAAACGAAGGAATAATTAATTATTAATAACTTCCTTATACATGTACACACTTCGTTAATAAAAGCACAAATAGGTTTTTTATACTTATTATATAAAAAAAATAGTAGTACTGAAATAAATAGCTTGTTAGTTTTGTAAGTGAAAAATAGAAACTACCAATCACTTTTCCCGACGTCTGCATTTGGTTAGAGCAGTTTGCAATTTACCTTTATTGCTGGATATTATTAAGATTTATTTTTCTGTCTGTTTTAGTAATAGACATTTTTCAATTTCTATTATTTAACGAACTCAATTGCTGTCAGTTTTACACTAAAAAATGATGTACACCATGTGCAAGCCAATTGCTCACACACTTTAATAGATTTGAATTTATGTTTGAAAAAAAATGTTAGCTAAAACGAGAATTACAGCCAATATACTCGTACTTAAATTTAATTGTAATTAATCGTAAGTAATAAAATAAAAATACTAAAAAGAAAATCCTGGCCATTACAATTACATTAATTAAAGAGGAGCTCAACTGTTCAAGTGGATTTTCATGCTGTGTTAAAAACAAATCTACTAGAAACAAATATTGCCGCTTTGGTTGTATGAAACTGGTGGGTATCAGAAAGATATAAAGAGTATCGAATTATACACCTTAATCCAAGAACTAATCCACAATTCGGAGAATGTGATGGAAAGTGGTAGAACGGTGTCGACGAGCACGTCCTGTACACAAACACACCAAGTCCCTGGTAATTGTATTTGGCTATTCACATAGCCCGTGGGCGAGGCTGTAATCGAGGGACCGAGCTGTCTTAATTGATCCTACAATGCGGTAGTCCCCACTTGCTACCCAACAAACAGTTTCGCGGTCGCCGCAATACAATGCTTGCCAATTCAGATTCGGACTAGCCCCATTTGCACCATGCACACTAACACACACTCGGAGCCTTACACTTTAGGTCTGCCCTTTTCCCGTTCGCTTCAAAGCTTTACATGGATTCTTTGATCTCAACTTGTTTTTATACTGTTAGTGCAATTTCAATATTGTTTTAAACAGTCATTGTGCAACTCTTTCTTTTTTAACTAACAAAGAATAACAATAAAAGCTAACTAAAAATAGCTATTATTTGAAAACGATTAAACAAATATTTAATTACTCCAATTATTTTTAATCGGCTAAGTCTCATATTTCCTTTTTTAGTTTGCGTTCTAATAATTTACAACTTTTTTAATTTTAAACTATGTATATTCATGTTGTTATTAAAATGATATTATACATACGTATATGTATGTTTTAAGTTATTCATGTTTCTTTCTTTTTGCTCAGTTTCAATTGTAATACATGTAAAATTTAGAGAATTTAAATCGTGATTTCGTGACCGTTGATCTGGCCACTGTTTTTAATCCCTTGAAATTTTCGTGCGCCATCTCTCCACCGAACGAGATCAGGAAAATTTCTTGAACCCTGCAAAGATTAGTCAACTGGACACCAGAGTTTCTGGAATCTAGAACTGTTGCTAGTCGCTTTTCCACCCTTTTCTTAATTACCTAATACTCAGAAGAGAGTAAGGAATTACTCTTCCCGTTCAGTTGGGAAAATTGTTTTTCTGATGGAAAAACAAAATTTTAATTTTTTCTTCATTAAATTGTATCTATCACTTGCTACATATTGATATCACGGATGTGAAATGTCCTAAAACTTACCTTTAAATACAAACTAAGATGTAAATGAGGATTTTCTATATATGTATGTATACATAATAATTAATATTTTACTTTAAAAATGATTCCAGACCGAAGATAATTAAATTCGTGGTGCGTCGAGGCACCAAATTTTTAAATTTTTAAAGTAGCTTTCATTAAAAACTAACTAACGTTGATGTGCTTTCATTGACAAAGACAAAATTTAACAACAATTTAAAAGTTAATAGTATTAAAAAACTGTTGTCCAACACGGATTAAATTGCCTCAAATGAACTAACATTTGAAACTACATTAGAAACGTTTTTATGAATTTGAGGTCGTGTATCTCGAAAATTCTCGTATTACGTTAAAACAACAAAATTTATAATTTCTTACATAAATTATAATACTTACATTAATAATACATTACTAATACATATGTACATAGCAAAAGCGAAATATATCATTTAAGAGCGTTTTAAAAATATTAAGAACACAATGCTGGGATTATTTTCAAGTGACCAGTTATCGTATATGTTTAGGGGATGGTGACGAAATGGCGTCCGTCCATTTAAAGATATACTAGTACAAGAAAAAATAAAAATTGTTTAATAAAGCATAAAGCAATTGTTCGCTGAATGTATCTGTAAAATTTAAAACTCATTGTGAGTTGTGACATTAATGTTTTAATATAAATCATTATCACACCTGCTTATTTATTATGCATAAACATTAATGGAAATGTATGTTTACTTCAGTTTATTGAAATAAATAGGTACGTACATGTATACTTGTATTTCATTAACTTAACTTCATGAACTTCTTTTTATGTTCGTAAATGAGAATACTTAGTATTGATTTTTTTTAATGTTTATCATAAAAGGCTCCTAATTAAAATTCTTAAACATAGCATTATGTAGGTATATGTATAGTTGAAAGCCAGCTAATGTTGAAAACACAAACTGTTTTACTTGTAGGTATGAAAATTTTTATAATACGTATATTTACGTTATGTTTAATAAACGTATACATATATATAAATAAATCTCACTGTGGAAAGAACTCCATTATTATGCTTTTAAAAAAATTTTTTCGCAAAGTAAATGGTAGGTAATACGTATTGTTTTCTTTATAATCACATTAAATTCCAATTAAAATTAATGAGAAACGATTTACAGACCGTAAATATTTAATGAAAACGAAAAAAATGCCAAATACTACCAAACTGCGTTTACAAATATTAGTAAATAAACAGTTTATTCAAAAAATAATCTAATGATGATTAAATTTATCAATAAAGAGCATGGCAACATATTTTTATTAATTATGCACGTGACTGTGGGCGAATATTTTTCAATAATTCATAAACCATGCCCCATCATAATAGGAAAATAGGTCTTTAGCTTTACATTTTAATTTTAGATGAAGAATGGTCATTATTCTATATTAATGCAGGAATTATTCCTATAAAAAAAAACGACAACTAATATGACAAAGTCAACACTTAAACATTATAATATTGTTATTACTTTTATCAAATAAATAGTTATTAGAACTGTAACATATTATATGAATCTGTTTTGTACGATGATAATAATAACAATCACGCAGCATCCAACGATATGTGAGTGATGAGGGATTCAATTACTATGGTCGAATGGACAACCTGATTCCGGACGGAAGTAGAAGATCAGATTTCGTGACCCTTGGTGCTCCATTTGACGATTTGCCAAAGAAAAGACTTGGAGAAATGATGGATAGCAGAATTCATAAGGGATGTGGTTAGAATATAATAACCCACTTGTGTTGAAGAAATGATACGAGTAGAGCTCCGGTAATCTTATCAACTATTTGAGAAATACATTTGACAGATGATGGTTTATTTCGTAATATATATAGAAATGTAGTATGCTGTTTGTTATGTAATGTTATTTCCTTACAAAATACTGATATTACTTTTGCAATTATTAAATTCATGGTTATTATTTGCAATTTGAAATTATATTACAAATTTATAGGGTGCCTAAATATATACTAATATGGCTGGAACTTTTGCGCATTTCAGTATTCAATTATTATTCATTAGGTGCAATTTTACTTTAATTTTACATACGTACTCGTAAAGGCATGACTGGAGAATATAAAAGCAAAATCTCAATAAGATATGATAAGATTCATTCATTAATAACAAAATTATGACCGTTTAAGAAATTAGTATCCTTCTAAATTGAATTCTATAGGTAAGAGGATTTGCATTCAGCGGATCTAATTTCATTAAAAAATACTGCATATTTACTTCACAAAATGTGATTTTTGTAAATTTTTCCAAATTTCTTACATTAATATGTTTTCAAAGAGCTGTTTTTTTAATGCAGCTAGAAGTTTCAATTAAAAAACAGTTTTTAGAATAATAATATTGGGAAAAAAAGCAGTGAATTTTTATTCAGATTCGTTCATCAATAAAAAAGATATGGCCATTTATAATTTTCATTTTATTATTTTCAAATTGGTCAAATTTTAAATAAATTGTGGTCAAAGTATCCTACAAACACAATATTTTCATTAAACGGGATACTCGTACCTATGTACTGGTAGTTCTTTTGCCAACATTCGTAAGTCATTGTTAAATTTAACAAATAAAATTAAACTTTGTTATCATTGTCATTTATTTAAAAACGACTGTGTTATTTATTAAAGGACCAACCAAGTTGAGAGCTTACACATTCCTACTAGCAAGCAACTGAAATTTTGTCACAAAAAATGTTATTATTATGACTCTCAACTGTAGACAAAGTATATTTAATTAAATTCCTTATTATCTTAAAATGAAAGTTAATAATTAGACGATTTTCCTTATTAAATACGATTTAACCAAAATGTTCTTTGTTAACAGGTGAAGTTATAATAGCCTGCCAACTAAATCCTCTATGTCAGTGTGATTCATAATGTTCACTTGCCATAATACTGAAGCTGTCGGGACGCCTATCTATCTTTCTACTTCTAGCTTAACTACTAAAATCATACCATCATGAGAACCATTTTTATTGATAAAAGAGTTATAAAATTTATTTATACATAAATGTCATATAACGAAGTCTATTACACGTGTTTTAGGACGCCCTAAACTACCAAATTCTAATATTTTATTAACGTAAGAGGCAGACACTGATTTAGGCGCAGTAGTTAAGATTAAGAATATTTGAGTTTTATAAATTGAACATTAAAAAACAAAATGTTTAAGCATTATGTAAAAGGATATTATTAAAGTTTGTAACTTTCCTATTTGAGCCTTATTAAATAAGTAATCAATGTATCATCAAAAGGAAACCATTTTATTTAGAATATCTTTAATATATAATTAACTATAATTACGCTATATCAACATAAGTTACAGTATTTAATGCGAAATTAATAATTTTATAAACAAGCTTGAAAATGAAATCTTCAAGGAAGTTATTTTATCCTTTGACACTTTGCAATTTGGCTTTTGGCGCTTGTTCCAGTAGAAAATTACTTTTTAATAGTACATAAATTAAAACTGCCAAAAAATTTACAAATCTATTTAAAAAATCATTTACGGAATATTGTTTTACCATATACTTAGACATTAGCAAAAAAAACTCAAACAGAATATTAATGATCATAAAGCAAAAAACAATTTTGCTTGTGTGTGTGTGTGTGTGTGGGAATCTTACATACCTACTTTTAATGTGAATAGATTATAAATTTATGCAGCGGTAAACCTAATAGCGCAACGGCTGTCGAAAGCAAACTTACTGTTGATTTATTATCCCCCCTGGAATGTTATGAATTTAGTGAATTTAGTTCAAGTTGTATCTAATGTGATATTATCAAATAGCACAAAAAATATCTCTATTTAACAATAAAAGTTAGAGCCCAAGTGAACGTTGAAACTTGAAACCGTTTCTTGTTTCAATCAAATTTGCAATAAAAATGTTTAGATAAATAATTTGTAAACAGAAATATCTCAAATTTCTAAATCAACAAAAGACATGTTATTGTTTATTCAGATATTAGATTTTTTATTAAAGAAAACATACATATTTCATAAATTAAATTTTTTACTTAAAAAATGAATAATGTATTATAATATACATATAGTGGTGGTATCCTCCCTTATTGCTTATTCAGTGAAAATAAAAAAGTTTATGGTGAGTACTCGCATTCTTACAACTTCAAATTATATTACTTTTTACTTGAGTACATGACATTAAAAATTTTTTTTAATACTCAGTTAATTTCGCAATTTCACAAGTTGATTACATTAATAATTATGTTCCTAAATATATAAGTACCGGGCAATTCGTCACGTATTTTTATTATGCAGAAAGTAGTATCTGTTTTATGCTGAAAAACTGTTTTCACACCAAACATTATTTTAATCGCCCCTCATTTAAAACGTGCTCCGAATGATTATAATGTAGCTTGTAAAATAAAAAAAAAATGATTGCAATTTGCAGTATGCAGTTGTACCTACCATTTTGTAATTCAACAACATATACACCCCAAGACAAGATTAAATTCACCTCCTTGTCAATTCGCCTTTAGCTTTCATGTCATCACGCTGTTCCTTGTTCAAATGTGTGTCTTCCTGAAGAATAAAACTAACGTTGGCTTTGAAACTGAAGACGTGACTTCAGTATGTTGTTGCATGTATTTTCAACTATAATGTGGTGTGGTGTGAGATGACTTCTTTTTTCACCTTATTACTTTGCAGTAGAATCAGTAGTACACACTACAACAACTACAATTTTTATTATTTTGTAGTAAATGTATGTATAGTACAACAAATTCAATTCCATTTTCTCGTTATTTTCCTACCTACGGTATTTATATTGAGCTTCCAGTTTTCTCATACATTTCGAATATATTATACATTTACCATAGATTCTGAAAAGTTATATTCTAGATTTTCCTGTCCTGAAATTCAACTTTTTAAAAAACCCAATAATAAATCACACTATTATGATCACTTTCACTATTAGCCCAATTTAATATTAATCCAAACAAACAAAATGAAACAGTTTATACAACAGAAAATTATAAAACATGGTTTCGATTTGAATGAAAAAAAAAACTCGATTAAAAATTTACATGAAATTTTATAGCGAAATAAATAAAAGAAACGTTCCTCTAAATGTCAGGTTCTTTGGCCTACAAAATATCTTGGAAGATGTATGAAAAGAGATATGAAAAGAGAATTGCTGTATAAAGGAAACAAAGGCTGCGGACCTGCCCTCATGAGACTGTGAACGTGCACCGAGAAATAATGTATTAGAAGACCGCCACTACTACCGCCTTTTTGCAGCAACGAAAACGAAGGAGATGTGTTGTTAACAACAGATTTTATATTATTTGCTAGTAGCGTGTTTGATTATTATTTAACAAAAAAAAAAGAAAAACACTACCGTTTGTAAGCTTTTATTTTATACTGTAAAGATAAATTAATTTTTCTAAATGGAAAGAAATTTTAAATGAAATTTTTTATAGCCTCTTTTCCGAGAGAAAATAATGAAAATTATTAAAGTAAATTATTGCTAGACAAGTAATTTAATAGTGAATAGTGTATGATACGAATCTCCTAGCTATGGTTGCTGATTATGCAACAAAATTACGGGGAGTCAAATGAAGCGAAGAAACTAATTTGCAATTATGAGCTTAGAGAGTGAAACGTAAGTGTTGGCAACAAATAGATTGCGAGATCAACAGTAAGCATGACTACAAACAATGTGGGTTGCCAGTTGAACTTTAGAGAAAATGTAGCTTATGTGTCTCTGTTCACTTCACTTCAGATTCTAAACATAGTTGTGTGTCACGACGGGGACGACAACTCGCTTTTGGACACCCGGAAGAGCTTAAAGATAATCTTTACCCAGATCAAAAGTTATGTGCTTAACAACTTCCTTCTTTGTAAATCCCTTTGCCATCTTTTTTAATGAGTAGTTCGCCAATTTAATGCTTTGGAAAAAGAAAAGAAAACTCATGTATTATATTTAACTAACAATCTATAATAAAGTTTTCTACATACACACACTTACCTAAACTTTAATTGTATGAAAATTTCATAATGAAACATAAACCTTTGTTAAGTTTAACAAAAATAATATACAAATAGGGAATAAACGAATGCCTTGTAAAATGCTCGAACGTTAAAAAAGAAAATAAACCAGATTTTATTAAGTTTTCCATTAGGAGAGAACAATTAAAATAGACGATTGCTTCATCATCAATTTGCAAAGCGCCCGAAAAAGCTCTCTATATCGTTTTGTTTTCCACCGGAACTAATATACGCTTCAAGTGTCAATGAAAACGGAAATCTAAGTTCTTTATCTCGCTCTTTCATCAACAAACCGATACGATATATCCAATAGAGCCTCTAAATTATCACATTTCGAGTAAAATAACACATCAAAAATTCACTTTTCCGTAAATAGAGTTTATAAACAAAGACTAATCTTGTAAATTACAATTAAAAATTAAATCCCCTGAAATTTGTGCTTGGAAGTTTTTTCAACTTTTATAGAATTAAAACAAATATTTTGAGTTGTTTTAAAATACAGTTAAGAATTCAAACGATTTGATGGAAAGTCCTCCCCTTCTTTTGATTCTAAAAGATGTTTATCCAATCTCAAACAACAATTTCCAACTATTCTAGAAAAAAGAATGAAAATGTTTCTTTAAAACTTTTTCAGGTTGGTGAATTTTCATTCAAAACCACAATAAATTTCTTTACACGTTATACTTAAGTTATTCCACCTTCTTCTATTATATATTCTTTATATTATATACATAGTTAAATTTACCTGTTATTTTATATTTTTAGTAAGTTGTAAGCCTCATGTAAAGGAAAATGAATTTAAAATATCTTTGCCTCACTAACCGTACAAAAGCTTCTATACTTTTTCCGTTTTCCGAGTAATGAAAGTTTACAACCGCGTTGTGGTAGTGTTTTTCTTCTCGAATTTTATTGCCTCCTACTCGACTGACCAGAACTGTTCTCAAGACTGGAACCATTTAAGTATTTTATTTACTTAATTGAACGCAGTTACACAATTTTTCGCGGTGTCTTTGTACACTTGAACATTATATTGTTTCTTTAATTATTTTTTCGAACAAATTCACTTTTAACGGCAATACATTTACATAGTTGTATTCTGTATTATACCGCATAAACTGTTAAATACAGAATACAGGATGCTCCAGAATAATAAGGGAGTTACTCCTGGATACATTTTAAGAAAAAAAGGTCACATAAACAACGGTTTGAAATCGCCTTCTGGTTGAATATTTCAGGAAACAGTTAAGATATTAAAATGAAATTTTGCACAAAATATTACCAACTAAGTATATTTTATATGATAGCAATGGAAACAAATCCCTGAAACTTTTTATTGTAGCATATTTATGTATTATTTAAAAAGTCTTATTTAATAGGAAAGTTAATAAGGAAGCTTTTTTGTCTGTTGAAGTTTTTTATTTACATGAGTAGTTTTCGATAGAAACGTGAAAAACTGAATACATGTCAGCAAATTGAATATCAAATACTCCTAATCGATAGTTAGAGATCGATTAGAGATTTAGATCGATCTAAATAGTTCTTAAAATATCTTTAAGAATTTACTTCCATATATGTATGTATGAAGTGAACCTGGGTATGAAAGCTTATATTCAATGAAAGTCTATTTAGACAAAATTTGGTGGTGGAGGTGGTGTTACACCCCGTATATCATAAGCAAAGCAATTTCAGACCATTGTTTATGTGAAGTTTTTTTCTTAAAATACCTATACCCCGGAATAACTCCCAAAAATATTCGAACGTTATTCCGAAACATCCTATATAATAATGTTCGAATTATTTTAAAGAATAAAAGTATCTTTCATGTTTATTCTATTTTATATTAGACTTTTAAAATACTATATTGTAGAATATGTGGAAATACATACGCGGTTTAAATTGCTGCACAATGCAGTATTCAGTGAAGGAAGATGCTTGACCATAACAAAATCGGAATGCTGACGTAAACGGAAAACATTTGAACATATATTCTAATAAATTGAGAAAAGAAAGAAAAATATCGTACGTACATATACATAATATGTATATAAGAAATTGTGGTTGTTGAATTGACGCAGTATGTACGTATATATATTGGAATCGATATTGATGTGACTCGACTAGCTAAAATAAATACCTGAACACTTCTCGTTGAATTATTACCATCAATTTTGTAGTTATATTGCCACCACAAACATCAATTACATTCTAGAAACGTATGTACTTTGTCCACGCTAAGAAACTTACAAGAAAAATTACAATAAAAAATTCAGGACATTGTTCGTTATACTAGCCAGTTTACTCTGAAGAATATAAAACTTGAAAATTCCTTTAATTAATTAGTTGTTTGAAAAACAGTACTCGCAATTTGTAGCCACTTATATTAAAACATTAAATATGAATCAACTTTTTAACATGAAGACATTGTTCCATTTTTAAAGTCACCTGTTTTGTGTTTTATATACTAGTGTGGGGCCCGGCCCTGTAAAAAGTGAAAGTAAGCGACAAGAATTAACAGCGTGCCCAGCAGCGGAGTGGGGAGTTAGTCAGAGAGACGACTCAAAAGAAGTAAGACGTGATGACGAAGAGAGAATGTTAAATGTTAATACAGTGAATAATTAATTACTTTGGTGAATATAATGTAAATTGACATACTTTGTTCAAGTTAGTTTTTAATACATTGCTTTTGTTGACTATTGAATTACTATTATAATAAATAGTTACTTTATTTGTTTAAAAGAGTTGTGTTTGATTGCATATTCATACATTCTGTTCAATTTCTATTCTAATCCCTACATTTTTGGGGGCTCAACCGGGATACGGATAGAATATACGGATAGAATTTGTGCGTAGACGACGTATAGCGCGCGTTTAATTGAAGGTTAAAGAGCAATGAACTGTGAGCTTTTATTATAATGAAATAAAAAACATTCGCTCGTACGAAAGTTATTAAGATGTTACACAATTTAATATTTAATTGTGACGGTGATAGACAAAATAGGAAACGGCTTCGTGAATTTAAAGGATTTTCGTTTGCAACCGATTCAGATGAATACAAAGCTAAATTGAATTATGTGCAAGAAACATTTTCGATGAACGATTTGATTGCTGTGTGTAATTTATTGTGCATTGACTATGATGGTACAAAAAATGAACTTGAAACGCGTGTATGCAACAGTTTGTGCGATATTTCGTCACTAAAAGATGATCATGAAGACGATGGCGAGGAAGACGATGAAGACGATGACAAAGAAGGTCGACACGACACAAATAAAGATGAAAATAACGACGTTGATGAGAACATGAGTGTAGAAGATGAAAATGAAAGCAGCGAAGATGATGATCAAACGAAAAAAGATGTCGTAATGCATGAGGCGCCAAGTAGAGCTAAAATAAAATCCGCAAATCAAAACGTAACTGATGTAAGTAGCTTGACGACTCGATCTCAATAAGTTTTAGGGATATAGAGGATTCCATTAAAAAATTTAACGGAAATGACGATTACCCAGTGGAACAGTTTATAGATGATTTTGAAGAAATGGCTGTAATTATGGGGTGGGATAATTTCCAGAAGTATATATTTGCAAAAAAATCCCTAACTGGTTTAGCAAAATTGCACATTCAAGGTGAACGGGGCGTTATAAGCTACACAGTTTTGAAAAATAAGTTATTAGACGAATTTCAAACGAGAACTAACAGCGCTAAATTGCATAGACAAATGACAGAAAGGAAAATTCGCAAGGACGAAAGCGTACAAGAGTATTATTTAAAGATGAAAGACTTGGCCAATCGAGGCAACATTGAATTTAATGCACTAATGCAGTACGTGATAGATGGCATAACGGATAATGTAAACAACAAAATGATATTAATGGGTGCCAAAAACCAACGTGAGTTTAAAGAAAAACTGATACAATACGAATCCGTCATTGAGAAGAGGAACGTGAATACAACGAAGAAAAATACTAATACAAAGTC
>SSSI01009488.1:0-10960 GCA_004796505.1 Oryzaephilus surinamensis | reverse complement strand
TTTTATGAATGACCCCTGGATTACCGTGTCTTCACTGCAGTTACCCTCGCATACCTTTAGTTTGGTATTTAAGCTGAAAAATATCTGGCGCTCGAGAAAATTCACTGAGAAAAAGCGTCACAAAGTTAATGACTTTATTAATTTAAAATCTGTTGTAATTGTTATAATCACTATAGCAAATATTGCTAAAGTAACTAAATATAACTAAAGATGTTACCACTTTATAACTTACGCAATTTTTAAGAAAAAATTTAATTGGATCTTTTTTTAAAGTTTTTAAAATATAATCACTATTGTAATTTTCCAGTTACTAACGATAATCACTTAATCTTATAGAATAAAGCTGAATGTTTAGAAATCTATATAAACCTAGGCAACGTTCCACTGCCTACTACCTAGGCAGTTTACGTAGGACTATTTAGTTATCCTAGGACTACACCTATACTATGTTTACCTATGACAAATTCAACACGTTTTCAAACAAAATATGTAGTTGCCGGGTCCTCCCCGGCTGCCTGGTTAATAAATGTAAATATGATTCATATTATTGCTTAATAAAACTGTTATTAAAATTATCTGTTCAAATCAATTATAGAAATTTCATCCTTCAACAATCGATCAATTCACATTTCCAAATTTTATCTGTAACATTGTGTGGGGTATTGTTGGTTGCTGGTCATTACAGCTTTGAAATTTTTTATACAAATTTAATACCGTACCTACATTGAATTAATGGTTTCCGCCATTCCAGGATCGAATGTTAAGAATAATTTGCCCTTTTTCGAATATCCCCTGACTTTGTAATCAGATGCAATAAAGATTTTATCACTTGGTGTCCCTAAAATGATATAAATCATAGATAGAGCATATTCTATCTGATATTTCAGTGAAAAACCTATAGCTCCGGCTAATTTAACAGAGGTAATCAATTTTCCAGACAATGTTTTAAAATGCAACTGAATATCATCCTTTTTTATCGATATTATTTGCAGAATTCCATCATTGTTACCAATTACAAACTGAAACAATTAATCTTCTTTCACTATATCTTTGATGCCACGTGACAAATTACAAAAATACTGACAACAATCAACAATTTGACACAAGTTGTCATGTGTAATCAAAGATATAATGAAACTATAATAGTTTTACAGATTTTCTTATCACCTATACGGTTTACATACTTTTTGTGGCGGTTATGGACCATTTGGTAATAATCCAAGACAATTGGTACTTGTTAAACCAACAATTGTGTAATCTATGCGATGTAGTTCCAATTCCATCTTCTAACACAACTCTGGTTTATTAAAATAGGTTTAAGAGTCTATTTGAGCGACATTGACGGTTGATTTTGGATTTAAAGCCTCATGCAAAATTGGTGGCATACCCTCAAAATGCGTTTACTGAATTAATTATTTTAGACCGATTTTTCAAACAAATACATAGGCGTATCATGAGGGCGTATCATTTCTTTTATTGAATAATAACTTTTTTCAATATTAATCAAAAATGCAATTCATGTATGCATTTTATAATTGTGATAGATCTACCTAATACATATATACTCATGAAAATTCATAACAATATAGTATTGTAGTGGTTCAACCCAGGATTTTAAAATACGCGCGCAAAACAAAATAATATTTAAATAAAATATTGGCCAAATTAAATGTGATCATCTAGTTTCGTGGAAAAGGACATCTACACTGTGAAAACGAAGAACGCGAAATCATTGTCGAGAAATACGTTGGAACAATCACGTAAATAAATAAAACAGATAAAAAATATGATTATTATTGATATATTGATTTTTTATCGTGATTAAATAATGTAAATATATTTTGTATTTTGTTTTAATAAAATAAATATTTATAACATGATGTTTTATTTGATGAAATGAAATAATTAAGCCATTATGTGATTTGAAATTAATATTATTAATTTATTTTATAGATATTATTTCAGTGTAATTTGTTTTAATAGTTTTATAAATATAATTATTATTCAAGTTGTAAAAATAGCTTCCTAAGCACGCGCTGACCCTTCAATAGTAGGATCCGTTCCGTAAATTCCTACTACCCTAACAAAAAACAATAATCATGCAATTTCATGCAAATTCATGCAAATACCTAAGATTCCTATCCATAGACTGGCCGAAAATACTGTTTATGCCCAACTAAAGAAATAATTGAATACTTAAGTATTCGTGGTGTACCAATTCACTATTGGGGGTGGTAATGAATGACCTTATGGTGGATGCCACCGACAAAAATGCGTCTGATCATGGCTACCTGGTCATTAAGTGTATGTATCCCTAATTATGTATGTAAACTAAAAGTCTATAGCGACGATACATACTACCAAACGGCCAGCAACGCGCACAAGATGCTATGTACGGCGTCATTGTCGAAATTTTAATAAATATTGATAAATATTATGAATAATCGTGTATAATACACTATAAATAATCTCTAGTGATCAAAAATGAGATATTTAAATATTTAGTTAAATTATATCAATATTAATAATTAAGAAAATGAAATAAAATAATGGAGAAAGAATTTACCTTGTTAACGGCTCGCAATCTCAAGTCAAGATGGCTCAACACACATTTCCCGTCCTGCTCAATGCCCCCGTGAAAACAGCGCGCCCGCGTATTATCGTTATCGATCAATCTAAAGCCCGTTTCCGATTTTCTATGATATTGATTGATCGATTTAACAAATGAATTTATTCATTTAACATGATTCTAGAATTCGCAAATTATGATTATATCAAAATATACTATTAATAAATACATGGCTTAATTATTATAACAATTATAAAAATATGACGTCAGAGTGTAGAGCTTCGCCCTTACGGCTTCGATGTGCGATGTTCATAGTCCTGGGTGGCGGAATATTCAAATGTTGTTAGGTGGGGTTTGGTCCATTACAATATAACCAAACATTGAATAAAATCAGTACAATCTCGTTTCGACCAAACCATTATACATGTTCTTCTAAATTTATATTTAATAAGTAAAATAATTTTAGGAATAATTAACTTGCAATATTAACTTCCAAACATATACAGAAAATTGTAAGAACAATGAAATAAACTTACTTGATGAGAAAATTTATAACAAACCACTTTTAAAGCAGAAAATGACACTTAAAACATGTGGTTGACTCATATACATATATTTCAATTCGTTGTAAGCGCGGTTGTCGGTGCAGTTCGTTCAAAATTCAAGTGGTACGATTTAAGCACTGGTACGACTTGAGCAACCTTACCCTATGTATGCTATGTTTTCCGTATATAGTTAATATTGTCGAGCCATTTGAATCCCCACATTTTTAATATGATGTTCTGAAATAAGTGTCGTTATTGAACAGTGAAATAATAAAAAATGTTCATATATAGCTAAATCGATATTTCCATACAAAGGATACAGGGATACAAAAATATGTATCCTACTATATTATACGAGTAATATAATTAAGTATGCATATTATCAATGCATCACATTATTACGTACCCTGATCACTTTTTTTTTAAATAATGACGCTTTTTTTTCGTAAAGCAGTCTTATTTTTCTTTGAAGAGAATTTATCTCTCACTTTAGCTGAAATCAATTTAAAAAAAAACATCAATAATGTAATTGGTGATGAGCCCGTGACGATCAGTAGAATAATTGACGGCACATGGACCCAAAAATGGGCAATAAAATGCACTTTTTACAAGTTGTGGACTGTATTCTTTATTTTTGTTTTTGATACACAAGTGATTCAGTGGATCATTTAATTTCGTGAAATGATAATATAGCAAATTTTATACGAATAATAACGACAATTAAATTTACAATATTACAATTAATAAAATGAGAACCGGTTTTTGGTAATAGACAAACTGATAATATAAACTGTACCGTTCTAAGTAACAAACAACAAAATTCTATATATATTATACAAATGATACAGAGATTTTTACAAATTTTTGCATTTTGGCGCACGCGCCTACTTATCTTCAACTTTGCACCCGCATAGGCCCAAAAAGGAGCCAACATACCGGCGGCCTTGAAAGCACCGCTTTCAAAAAAAACAAAAAAACATTAACAATTGCTTATCACTGTGAGTTGTTAATAGGCAGTACACAGATTTTTGATACTGCACGCTTCATCACTGCACCAGCCCCTGTTTTCAACGTAACTACTCTGATGATTCCATCACCACCTGGATGGACGTCGACAATTTTGCCAAGTTGCCACTTCATAGGAGATATATGATCTTCTTTGACCAGCACCAAAGCACCTTGCTTCAATAGGACATGACAATTTTTTCGCCACTTTTGACGAACTTGTAACTGGTTGATGTATTCCTTGTGCCAACGAACCCAAAAATGTTGTACTGTTTTTTGTAATCGATAAAAATGACTAAGTCGATTGTCTGACTGTTCCATGTAGTTTCCATCAGGTAATGCAGTGATAGGACGACCAATAAAAAAGTGTGCGGGGGTTAAAGGTAAATAATCATTTGGATCGGGAGACAGTGGGCTTAATGGTCGCGAATTTAAAATTGCCTCGATCTGTACTAGAATAGTATTAAATTCTTCAAACGTAACATGTGAATTGCCTAAAATGCGACGCAGATGGTGTTTTGTTAACTTTACACCCGATTCCCACATACCTCCAAACGAAGGTGAGGCAGCTGGTAAGAAGTGCCATTGAATTCCTTCATCACTAAATGTTTTCAAAATAATATTTTGATTGTCAACAGTTTTAAAAAAATTATTTAAATCATTTAATTCGCGATTGGCACCAACAAAATTGGAACCGTTGTCAGAATAAACCGTAACCGGCTTTCCTCGTCGAGAGGTGAATCTACGAAATGTGGCAATGAAGGCCTGAGTTGTCAATTCAGTTACTAATTCTAAATGCACTGCCTTCGTTACCATGCAAACAAATAAAGCAATATAAGCTTTGTACAATTTGGAACCACGCAGTTTGTGGGTTTTTATTGAAAACGGTCCAGCATAATCGATACCAACTCTTGCAAAAACATGATTTTGTTCTACACGATAAAATGGTAAATCACCCAATAATGGATTTTGATCATTGAAAGGCTTAACACGAAAACATTTCATGCAGGTACGAATAACCTTTCGAGCTATGTTTCTGCCATTAATTGGCCAAAATCTTTTTCTTATTGAATATAACAGAGCTTGTGGCCCACAATGTAATAATCGAACATGCTCAGAACGCATCAGAATTTCTGTAAGAATATGTTTATTGCACAACAATATAGGGTGTTTAACATCAAATTGAAAGTTCGTATTACGCAGTCTACCACCAACCCTTAGAATTCCTGTTTCATCCAAGAATGGATTTAAAGAAAAAATTTTACTATCTGAATTAACATGATTATCAATTTTTAATGAATGAATTTCTTTACCGAATGGAACTTTTTGTGACAATCTAATAATGATTTCAATAGAATTATTTAGTTCTTCTACCGATAACGATTTTGTATGAGTTATTTGCTTGTTTATTACTTTATGTTTCCATCGCATTACATAAGCTATAACACGGACTAATTTATTATAATTTGAAAATCTTTTGAGTATATCTTCGATGTTTTGATTATTATTCAGTATTGCCGTTAAACAACAGTTATTTTGTTTCCGAACTTCCGGTAAGTGTGCAGGATCCAATTCAATTTCACCGTGATTTGTTGGAGCTTTATTTTGAGACAAAAAGGATGGTCCGCGCCACCAGAAATTACAGTTTGCTAAGGTTAATGGAGTCATTCCTCTGCTACAAATGTCTGCTGGATTGTTTTCAGACTTAACATAATACCACTCGTTCGATTTGGTAACTTCTTGTATACTAGCCACCCAATTGGCAACAAAAGTCTTCCACCTATTTGGCGTGGATGCTGTCCAACTTAACACAATTTTTGAATCAGAATAAAAATATTTTTTATTGATAACAAGTTGAGGCATAGAGGACACAACTGCTTTGGCGAGATTGGCCAATAAAAGAGCACCGCAAAGTTCAAGACGAGTAAGGGTTACTGTCCGTAATGGAGCAACCTTAGATTTAGAAATAAGTAAGTTAATCATTATGTTGTTAAATGAATCAGCCGACTTAAAATAAATACACGCACCATAGGCCTTTTCACTTGCGTCTGAAAAGTCGTGCAACTCGATAGATATAGCATTTTTAATTAAAACATGACGTGGAATATGAACTGAATTTATATGATGAAGATTATTTCTTAATTCAAACCACACTGCTTGCAACCGCTCTGGTATAACATCATCCCAATTTAATTTAAGTTCTCATAAGGATTGAATAAGTATTTTAGCCGTAAGAATTACTGGACTGACAAGGCCAAGCGGATCGAAAATAGACGAAATCATTGACAATATATTTCTTTTTGTGGGTTTCACAGGTGATTGTGACTCATTTATGACAAATTGAATTTGATCTTTAAAAGAATTCCACGTTATCTCAAGCATTTTGCAATTTTCGTGTTTCCCAAAACTAAGAACATGAAGCTCACCTTCTGGTGATATATCTTCTAGAATGCGCCTGTCGTTTGACATTAATTTTCTCAACTCAAATTGTGCAGAATTTAAGATCGAACAAACATCTTTACGTAACTGGGTTAATGAAGTAAGTGATTCTGACCCGGTAATCATATCATCGACATAGAAATCATTTTTGATGATGTGCGAAGCTACGGGAAACGAGGTTTTACATTCACTAGCTAACTGTTCCAAACACTTCGTCGCCAAGTATGGCGCACTTGCAGTGCCACATGTAACAGCATTCAGTTCGTACACCTTCATTTCCTCCAAAGGACTGTTTCGCCAAAAAATTCTTTGATATTTTCTTTGTAAAGGATCGATTAATATTTGCCGATACATCATTTTAATGTCTCCGGTCAGAACGTAAGCATATTGCCGAAAACGAAGAATTATAGACAATAAATCACTCTGCACAACTGGTCCTACTAATTGAGTGTTATTCAACGAAATACCACTAACAGTTTTCATGCTAGCGTCAAATACAACACGTAATTTTGTGGATATTGAATCTTTAATTATGGAATGATGAGGAATGTAATATCCAAACGAAGTGTCATCACAATTAACTTCAGTCATGTGACCTAAAGCTAAATATTGTGACATAAATTCGACATATTGATTTCGAAGGACGGGTGAACGAGATTTTCACAATAAAAAGACCTGTGGAATCACGACGAATAGTTTCTATAAAATGTTGTTCACATTCTAGTCCTTTATTTGACATAATAGATTTATTAGGAACAATATCTTCTATTTGCCAAAACCTGGTTAAACTATCAGTGATGTAATCATCAGCTTCTAAAAGGCAAGTCGCAACGAATGACAATATTGACATGGGAATTGAACCCGATGCCACCCAACCGAGTTTAGTTTCTTGAAGTATTAGATGGGACTTGTCTATTACTTTTCTACCTGGAAGAATAATTTGCCAAAATACTTCAGATCCTATCAACATATTAATTTTGGACGATACATTAAAGTCTGAATCTGCTAAGACGATTTGTTCTGGAATATCGAGGCTATTAAAATCAAACGAATACGACGGAAGCTTTGATGTTATACGAGGCAAAACGAGACACGATAATTTGTGTTGGAAATTCATATACTGAGATTGTATGTGAACTTCATTCATCGTCTCTTCTTCGCGTTTTGTTTTGGGTAGAATCATGATTGAATTCTCTTGCCCTTAAATCGTCTTATTGAATACCCAATTACATCTGAGGGTAATAGAGGAAATGTGAACTTCAACTTGAGAAGAAACATCCAACGACGATTGACTTATACCTTGCACTTCGAATTTGCGCGGTAGTGGTTTAATTTTAAGTTTATTGAGTAATGATTCAGATATGAAATTAGATTGTGAACTTGAATCTAGCAAACAACGACACGAATGTAGTTTACCGAAGATATCACGAATTTTGACTATAGCAGTAGCTAATAATATTTGAGAAGTTCTAGTTTGACTTGCTAAAACTGTCGATGAAGTTCCAGCTGAATTATTAGAAATGAGATTGATGACGAATGACGAATGATGACGTTGTTGACAGTAACGACAATTAAATTTCGATCGAAGAACAATTTTTAACTAAGTGATTTCTAAAACAATTATTACAAAGCTTTAATTAAATCTTTAATTCGTTGAAAACGTTCTTTAGGGTTTAATTTTATAAATCCAGGGCATTGATTTAAATAATGCGATTGTGTACAAAAATTTTTTCTGAAGCGAAGGTTGTAGCTGCATGCGATTTAGTTAACTTATTATTTGATCCCGATTTATGAATTTGATTATAATTAAATTTAGATGATTGACTTCTTTTAACACGAGCTAATGCCGATGCATAATCAGAAATAAATGTTTTTAAATCATTATAAGTAGGCATTTCAGTTTGCGTATGTTCTGTAGTGGCTGTTGAACCAACAACCTACTTTCAATGGAAGTATTGCAATTAATTGATGCATTTTGTTAATGCAGCAATTAAGCAATATTCGGCAATTCAACCGATGGACATTTGGACTCGGAATTGGAACAAACTAAAAAAGACTGATTAGTTAGCATTTAAGTTTAGTATATAAGTCGTATTGTAAAACATCACATATTCATAATATTCTTAATATTCTTAATGTTATCGATATTACTGTTAGTGAATCTATGTTAGTCGTTGTTTAACTAAATAAAAGACATCACAACTATTAAGGATTTTACATTAATTCTTCCTACATTACATGGTGATCCTGCCGTCGAGCTAAAAGAAAATAGTTCGGGAAAAAGAAACTGGGAAAAGAAAAAAAAGAAAATTAGAAGAAAAAAAGAAGACGCCTAAAAATGGAAAGGACAGATATACTGAGGTGCTTTTGTGGGGAAAGACTCACGTTGGAGCAGCTACAAGCTCCAAAATATATGTGCCCTTGTGGCCAATTTCTGATTGACGATGGGAATAAGCTCCATGAAGCCTTCTGCCCAAAAGCAAGAAGAGCCAAGGAGTTGGAGCAGCGGTTCAAGGAAGATATGGAAAAGCTAAGAAAAGAAGCGAATAGGGAAAGAAAAGAGAAAGGAACCA
Organism: Oryzaephilus surinamensis; assembly: GCA_004796505.1. NCBI lineage: Eukaryota > Metazoa > Arthropoda > Insecta > Coleoptera > Silvanidae > Oryzaephilus > Oryzaephilus surinamensis. The sequence continues at coordinate 1,829 of SSSI01009488.1, read as the reverse complement.
AGAAACCCGTCAAGCAGGAAAAGATATAGGAAGAAAGAAAAAGACATTTAAAATTAGTGTAGTAGTTAATTAGTGGAAAAATGGGTGTAGAAAATAGTGAAAAAGGGGTATTATAATAATTAGCGGAAAAAATAAATAGTAATTAGTGAATTATGGGTTTAGAAAGTAAGATAGTTAAATTGGTGAAAAAAATTTTTTTTTTAGTTAAATAATGTGGGAAAATTAGTAATAGTCAATAGCGAAATAAGAAAAGGTTACTTCGGTAAAAAATAAAAATATATTTAAAAAAAAAAGGAAAAAAAATATAAGGACTTAGTGTTAAAATAGTAGTTAATGGGTACTTTAAGTTAAAACTAAATAAATAAAAATAGTTAAATGGGTAAATAGAAAAATAAGTTAAAAAGTAGGTGGTGAAAAAATAGGGGGTTAAATTATAAGAATTCGTTTTACAACACATTAGGGGTAGTAGTTAAAGAAAAAAAAGTTAATTGTAAACATAGCTGTTAAGTGTAGAATTAAGACACCGATCCCTAAATAATTAAAATAATGAAAAAAAATAAATAAAAGTGAAATAAAGTATTAAAATGTTGAAGAAATAAGAAGAAATTTTATCCAGGAGTCTTGATCGGCGCTCGTACTTAGTCTACTTCGTTGAAAGCCCTAGGAATTATTTTATGTGTAGTATACCAAAAGAAGAAATAGAAGAAATGTAGAAAATATATAATGATGAAAAGTTAAAAGAAAATATAAATGGAATAAGTAAATAAAGTGCACGTAAGGATCGGGCTGCGATGAAATATGTCAAAAAGAAAAAAGAGCTCATAGTATTAAGGAATAGTGAATAGTGAATAGTGAATAATTGTAATAATTGTTATAAAGTTATTTCTTAATAAAAATAAGAAATTTATTTTTTTGTGATTAAAATGTTAACATTTAAGGTTTTTTATTGTAAGAGTATGTTTGTATTGTAGTTTGTATGTGTTTGTTATAATGTAAATTGTAGTTATAAGTATTTTTTTTTTAAATTTTTGTTCTAGTCAAATTTTGTTTTGTTTTCTCTTCAAAAAAAAAGAGGAAGGGAAAGAGACTGTACCACTGTGATAAAAATTTAGTGAAGATGCAAGAAGATATTTGTCCATGGAAGAACGACATGAACTTCATCCTGTGTCCAGAATAAAGTTCATTTTCCGGAAGAAGGGGGATGTAGTGGCTGTTGAACCAACAATCTACTTTCAATGGAAGTATTGCAATTAATTGATGCATTTTGTTAATGCAGCAATTAAGCAATATTCGGCAATTCAACCATTGGACATTTGGACTCGGAATTGGAACAAACTAAAGAAGACTGATTAGTTAGCATTTAAGTTTAGTATATAAGTCGTATTGTAAAACATCACATATTCTCATTATTATCATCAATAGTGTCACTTATCGTTTCATCATAGAGTATATCAAATAAACATTACCCAAGTAACGAAGGGTTTTTCCTTTAAAAATTCCATATATTACAACGTAAGTAAATATGGTGTTGTTCACAAAAATATCTTTCTTTCACTGTACCATTCCTGCCTCACTCTAACCGGCACACACCCCTAAAAACAAAAGGATTACCAGTGTTTTATGTCTGTGAAATTAATCCTCCAGCATTTGGCGACACGATTTCATGTTTTGTTACAGGATATTGTCTCTTAAGCCTTATAAACGGAATACCAGTCCGGGTTACTACTGGGGCTTATTGGAAAGCCCTACCAAACACCATATCTTACGAAACAACGATACCACTAACATACAAAACACAGTGGAGAGATTTGGACGTATTTCCTGAAAAC
>SSSI01009475.1:0-11468 GCA_004796505.1 Oryzaephilus surinamensis | reverse complement strand
GTCGTATTAAAGCGATTTATGTATTTTCGGGCACGGTCGAAATCTTGGTTATTTTTTTTTAACCCTAAACTGTTCACCCTGTTCACGATTCGCAACTGTTTTAAATAACATTTAAAACACATTTATAACATTTGGGTATTGATAATAAATGCAATGGAATCCCAAGACCAAAGAAAAAAAATGACAAATAGTCAAAAAGAACAAATTATTAATTGGATGAAAAAATACCCAAATTTAAACAAGGGAAAATTTGATGCCAATTTCACTAAACAAACAGCGAAAGTCTTATGGCAAGAAGTAACCAAAAAATTAAATAAATTAGGGCCTGCTAAAGAGTGGGACCAGTGGAAAAAGGTAAGTACGCATATAAAACAAGTGCGTAATGCAATATAGTAAGATAATTTTAGTCATGGATCCACATGAAAAACAAACAAAGGTCGAAAGTAACAAAAGCAAAAGTGCATGCTCGTGGGACTGGAGGTGGGCCCCCTCTTCCAGATCCAAAGCCAAATGAGCTAGAAGCAGAATTGCTGAACATTATGGGCGAGGAAAGTTTTAATCCGGTGACGGAAAATAACCCAATTTTCACAGATTTTGTAAGTACATTACTTAAGAACATTGGAATAATGATGTCTATAATGATATGCGCTTGTATAGGAGTGTGATTCCAGACCAGAGCACCACACTGTTCCAGACCCGAACAACGTGGCTACTGAAGAGATAAATCTAGTAAGAAAATAAATAAAATACAAGAAAGTAATGTGAAATGTTAACTTTACTTGTTTTTTTGTTTTGTATTGCAGGTTGAACTTGCGGAGCCTGAAGAAGTTCAACGAATTTTCGAGGTAGGTGGAATTGCAACGTATGATTGAATGAATAAAATTAAAGTATATGTTTAATTACAGGAAAATGATATAGAAATAGAACATAATTATAATAAAACGTTGCCGACTAAAAGAAAAATGAAAAAGTACCAGAAAAGTACACGATTAGAAAACTCGCTCCGCATATCCCAGGATTTTGTGCAAGAACACAGCAGGCATTGATGATTTTCACAGCCTTTACAGGTGAATAATGCAACGTTCGGTGTTGCAACAAACATCGAAACCGGGCTTTTAGAACACCATTACATCTCTCTATTGTTGCTCTAATCGACTTGAATGCGTCGTTGAATCTCGCTTCCGGAGTATTAGGAGTTGGTTCTAGTAAAGGTGTTAATAACCAGGGTCGCAATGGGTAACCTGCGGTACAGTTTTTGTGTATTTAGTTACACGTGACAATAGCATTACAATAATTTTATTGAAAAATATATTCTCACTGACCTGAATCTCCCATCAAAAAAAAATATTCATGGGGGTTTGTCCTGTATATGCGTTCCATGATTCCGGAAATAGGCGATAGTGTCCATATTCTGCTGTCGTGAAAGCTGCCCGGATACCTCGCCTCAACGTTCATGATTTTCAACGATTCATCGCAGATATGAAATAGCATTGTATTCTAAATTCAATACTTCATTATAAGGTACAAAAATTTACCAACTGTACATTAAGAGAATGGAAATTCTTCCTATTTACGAAAATATGTTCATTTTCATCTGCTGGAGCAATGATTGCTATGTGGGTGCAATCTATCACCCCTACCGCACCGAAAAAGTTATGTTTCTGATGGAACCTAATGCAAATCAAATGTAATTGTGTATTTAAGCAATAATATTGTCGAACTCACCTATTTCTAACATCGCATAATTCATTCATATTTCTTGGAAATTTTATAAATTGATTTATTACATTTGGATGATTGAATGCATCGACCACTTCAGACAGTGCTTTGCTCACAGATGCTTGGCTTATATCAATAAATATGTTTTTTCCCGTTACTGTTTGATATGAACCGTGGCCCAAGAAGTTTAATGTAGACAACACCTAAAATGTTGACAAGCCAATATTTTCTTGTTACAATTATCTAAGATGCAGATATTACTTTTGTTTCCACACTCAAGCCAGATCGGGTGGATGGTTCTTGTAAATATGGCTGAAGAATATTAATCACCAATCTACTTGTTTCTTTGTTAACTCTAAATAGTTTAACGAAACTATTTTCACTCAAAGAATAGGGATTCAATGGAGTGCGTTGCCTTCTATTCGCTTCGTCATGCAGTTCTTCAGCGTCTATAACGTTATCCAACAACTCCATCATCATTAAAAAATCTTCATTGTCCATTCTTTACCGGTTGTTATTTCTGCACTTACAACTTTATATGTTGGTTTGATTAATGTTTATTTTATTAATGTTTATACAGCGCACACTCCCTAAAATTTTGACTGATATACGTGAAAGCGACTAAAAATGACGATCGCTTTCCTATTGCGATCCGACGTTGCCACTTTTCGATCGCTTTGAAAGCGATTGCGACCGGTCGAAATCTTTGAAAATCGGGCCCCTGGTATCTCTAATAAGATATCATCTAGCCAAGTATCAAAGCCTATCACTTTGTTTTTTTATAAAACAATAATTTTTCGTTATAAAAATTGGCGCACAACTATTTGTATTACTGAATTCCAAAAACTCCTTTAATAAAACAACAAAATTTGTTGTTGTTGTTGATTCAGGAATTCTAAGGCGATTCTGTCTAAATCATGTTATACAACTAATTATGGCAGTCTCATAATTCAATTCATCGTCAAAACCAACAATGTGAATGTCTGTTAAATAATCACGAAATGTATTTTCTTCAAAAAGAATGGTAGCTTACCTTGCTGTAGTTGCACTTTAACATCCCACACTCCGGGGTTTACTCACCTTTGGAACTTGTAAGAATAATATCTTTTTCTTTAATAAATAATTTCTACCTGTTATCTCTAACATATCAACTAGCCAGGTATCAAAGCTTTGTTTCTTTATAACATACAAAAATTTGTCATTATAAAAATTGGCACGCAACGTGAGGCATTTTTTATAATTTAGTTACATTTATAATTTATATGAAAAAAACGAGAACTTTAACTATCCCAATACTCTATGGAATTCTTCCCAATTAGATTCTCTCTTCGTCAACATGTTGAATGATCGTGGTATTCACCAATTGGTTACCGAATGTACTCGTTACTGTTCCTCTCAAAGACCATCGTTACTAGACCTGGTATTAGTAAACGATGTAAATCTTATCATTGCAATGGTGCTCTCTGCGCTGATAACCATGCTACAGCAGAAGTCCTTGTTTTTCATTTTCTTTCTATGTTTGCCAAAGATTCTGGCTCTGGCCTTTCTAGGCCAAAAATTAATCCTACGTGCATTTCAGCAAACATTTTAAAAGAATTTGCACAGTCATTATCAGATCCACTAACACGAATTTTTCAAACTTCTTTTAATAATGGTGAAATCCCTACAGTATGGCGTCGCGCTTTAGTTACCCCAATATATCAAAAAGGTAATAAATTAGATGCACAAAATTATCGCCCAATAAGTTTAACATCCAGCAAATCACCATACACAAATGTATTATTTAGTTGGTTTATTATTTAGAATCAGGTCTATTTGTATTACTGAATTCGAAAAACTCCTTTAATAACACAATAAAATTTTCTTTTCATTGTTGATTCTGGAACACTAAGGCGATTGTGTCTGAATCATTTAATACCAGAATTACGGAAACCTCTACTTATATTTTCATGAAAAAGGCGCTATTTTAAAATTATTTAATATAATTTGTTTATATTTTTCATTTTTGGAGTTTGTTTTGCAATAAATATTTATTTTAGTAAATTTCTAATGGACGGACTATACTTGTATTCCGTTTCCTTAAAAAAAAACCTAAATACAATTATTAAGACAACGATTATATCGGTTTAAGTTGGAACTGAATTAATACAAGCACTCTTTACTAAGAACAAACATACGCATATCATGCATGTTATTTTTTGCATAATTTACTATAGCATATTATATTTCTTCTCAATACTATTTCAGACCATTATGTTTTCTAATATCTACTGCTTTTGAAATCAATCTGGTTTGAACAAATCTAATAAAATCATCACTATTTACACAGGCTCGACAAGATTGATTTTTGGAATTTTTAAAAAGATATTTCAAACTTAATTGTAATGTTTTACACTTTAGATAGAGTGCTAAAAAATGTTTATGGTATATTCATAAATTTAACTTTCATATTTTTATTATATTGTAGAAAAAATGTGCCTTAATGGTGTATTTTCTAAAGAAGTAGTAAAAGAAAGTGTCTATTATTTATGTGAACAGAGAATTGACATCATTGCAACTTAAATATTAGTAAAAACATTCAATTACATAGAACGATGAATCCTTTACGACGTCACATTCCTAGTTACAAGTGTCATAAGCTAAATAAATGATAATAAAGACGTTTTGATAAAAATGAGTGTTTTTCTTTTGAATTATGGTTTGGGATTTGTGTTAAACTATAAATAAAAGACATTATTAGTTTTAGCAAATCGATTTTATAACAACTTATAATATAGCTTTGCCCTACTATAAGAGATATCGAAATTTCTGTTTGATACTGATAGCTTTGTAGATGAATAGAAACCATTTCGATTGTACATTTCTCATGAGAATTGGAAACGTACACCATTCTGCTATTCTCTATAATACATTTGATTTAAACTTCACTAACAAGATTTCCAAAACAATCAAATACGTATGAGTGTTATGCACAACTTATATATCCAACTGTTATTATTTACTTGGTAAAATAAATCATTTTAATTTATATATTTATTCTTTTTTTTTAAATTACAGACACTTAGTTAGCTTTGATTATTGACATTATCCTATTCTTATATTGGCTCTAAACTGACAAGAAATCTTCAATTCGATTCAAAGTCGTTGTATACTTTTATATATTTTTTAAATACATATTTCAATTGAGTTTCAAAGCATAATTTATTGAAATACAGCCTTTTCACAATAATTTTTTGTGTTTGGTCTTTTTGTTAAAACAAATAAACTCAATTGATAATTCACCAAAAAAAATTAATTTAACTTATTTAAACTAAAAATTGTAAAAGTAATATTAATAAACTTGAACATTTCGTTTAGTTTGATTGTAGATTTTATCCCAAGTGATAATGTGAAGAGTTGACTAATTCGTGGCTAACAAAGAAAACAATAAGTGTTAAAAGAACAATGTTTTTTTTATTTTTCTGCATAATCTTCATCTAATTGAATAATGCGAGGTTATAGTTAAGAGGACGATGCTTTTAGTTCTTCAAAATAGTTGTTTGTAACTGCAATTACTTTAAAATTTGGAGGAATGGGTTGAAATCCGTTGAGACCAAGTCTGGTAGATGTGTACCGGTTCGAAACCTAGCTGGTTCTTTTCACCCATCGCAAATACGGATTTTTAGCGTATCGCATTATCCTGGTAAAAGGAGATTTTCTTTTTAGCTAACCGGGTCTTTTCTCTTCAGTTTAAAAAAAGCTGTTCCAATAGATTAATGTAGTATTTGCTATTTATTATTTTTCCTTTTTCAAGGAAGTCAATGGAAACAATACGTTTTGCATCCTAAAAAACTGTCTCTACTACTTTTCTGGGAGAACTGTTTTTATATTTTTTGGAACCAGCTCATTTTTTTCTGTCCAACTTTTGATAGGTGTCTAGTTTTTGGTGTAAAGTAGTGTATCCATTGGTCTACATCCAAAATCCAAGTTATAAGTCGGTTATAGTTATCTAAGCTATAAATCCGAGCATAAAATCAGTCGGATTGCACTGAACATTGCTCAGATGTGATTTTTCTGCCGATAATTTTCTTATGTGCAAAACATGAAAAAGGATATGATGTATCTACTAAATTCACACGCTCCCTGCTATTTCAATCTACGATCTTCTAATCTCGATCTGTGAACTTTTGCGCGGTTTCTGCAAAAGTAGAATTATTCGGCTTTCCAGGATGTGGATCATTTATAGTGCTTGTACACAAATTTTTATATATTGATCTAATATTTAGGCTGAACATGATTCTATTATTACATACATATACTCGTATTATATGTCACTTGTGTATCTCATAAACTATAAATCACTTGTATAATTGTGGAACTTATTTTTCATCTTGGGCAAAAATTCACTCGTTACAAAATAACAAGTATGAAGTATTTCACAGCTGGTTACATAAATAGCACTCTTGTGGTCGCGGAACCAGATGCGACAAAGAAAATCAGCATATTTTTAACATGACCCCATGTCGTTATAATACATCCTAACATATTCGAGAATAAGGAAAAATAGACGAAATTTATATCTTGTAAATTGTTAATAAAAAATATATGTATTGATAATTTCTAACATTAAGATATAAAAATTGGACCATTTTACAAATATGAGAGTTAAGTAACGTATTGTCGAAAGAACACATTGATGAGTTACTGAAACTATTATAAGGAATATAGTTAAATAAAAGACAAACCGGAAGAAAATTTATCGAATGTGTAAAACAGTATTAGTATTTATATGATATGAAAACATTTATAATTTTGTAAGCAACTACTTGCATTAAAAATTACCAATTTCATTGAATTCAAAAACATTAAACATAAGCAAATGTAAAACATGAAAGAGATATAGAAAATAAATGGAATTCCATTTATAATTATCTACGTTAACACAATTTGTATTGTTTTCATATTTACAATTTATATTGTAGAAGATTGTTGTCCGTACGAAACGTGGATGGCTTGAGATGGCAGACATTTTGATAAATTTGCCAATTTCCTCTTTTTCAGATAACTATATTTCACTGAGCCCATCCTGACACTCTTAACATTTCATATTACAATATAAAATTTTCAACAGCTAATTTTTTATTAGAATACGAACTATAATTTCAAATAAGTGATACTTGGTAGCACGCTGTAATCTATGTATATTCTATAGATCATTGTTTTCTTGTTTAAAATAAATCATCTAAAATTCCTAATACATTGAAATATGAGTAATAGGGCAAGAAACATGTATCATGTGTCTGGATCTAGAAAGAAGTTTGTTGTCTCAAAGGATGTAGTGGCCATAGTTGACCACAGCTACTCTTGTACCAAAGTATGGCATTCCCAACAAAAAGGAATTAACTTTGTTTAGTTTACCAATTTATTTCTAATTTTACAAAAAATCATTGAGACAGATACGCTTTGATAATATAGTGGTTGTAGTCAGAAAAAAATTTATTTGAAAGTTGCCTCTAATGGTTTTCTTATGCGGAAATTTTTAGATCAAAGCTCGAATTCCTGTACATACTTTCATAACTTGACCGTAATAATATGTTTGTAGGTTACACACGGATTACACTAAATTTTAAAATAGGTAAAACTAATTAAGATGGGTTAATCCCTTCACTGGACTACACCATCACCAATTTTAGCCTGCCATAATGAGTGTTAAAATTTCCTGACATTAACAATCCGATGTTTACAATCAGATATTATTTCGGATAATAATATTTTTTTAAAACACATTTTAAAATGGTATGTACATACATATTTAAGTAAATTTCGATGTTGTCTTTAGTTGGCATTATTTCATTTGTAGGTAAACAACCATCAAGTTCGTAGCGATTTTTTTCTGCAGAACGCGGAAACAAACCGTTAGTTGACAACAGTTAATGGAATGTAGTTATTTTCACAACAAGAGATAAAAAGAGGAATTTTTTTTTCGGCTTACTCTTCAATTCTTCAATTCACAGAAGTAATGAAAAATAGCCTTTCCATCGAGTTATGGACACTATTTCTTACATGACCACACACGATCCCATACGATCCTCTACGGAAAATAGTGAATATCACCTTAGCAACTTATAAATTGCGTAAAACTGAGATGATAAAACTCTATCATCATCTTTAGAAGTGACATAATCACACCTTACGCAATTCATAAGTTTTCGTAGTAGGTTAATAGAGTGATATTCACTAATTTCCGTAAGAGGTGTGTAAAAAATATATTTTTTTATATATTAAACATAGAAGGAACTCATATGTTTCCACAATTCAAATCATCCTTGTAATTTTTGTAAAATAGAAACGAAGTTCCCTAAATTTATTGCGTAAGTAACTAGACAAGTTAAATATTTAACCTTAAATTTCCATCTTGAACAAACTACTATTTATTTAAAAGTAATATGCCTTAATTACTAGTTCTATTCAACTCTCTGTGCTGCAGCATTCGGCAGGCTTAGCCGGATTTAGCCCTAATAGAAGATTATTACTCAACTCACTAAATAATGAAATATGCTTTATCTGCCTAACTCAAATAAGTATCAAAATTTAAAAATTAATTTGAAAAACATTACTTACGTTTTTTCCGGATCATATTGTGGATACTCTGCAGGATCTTGTAGGCGTAAGTTTTTTCTTATATCTTTAGTGTTGTTCACTGATCGACTATGTGACAAAGCTCCCGGTAAGAGCATAGCAATTTCTGAAAAAAAAACACAGCTAAAATACTTATTCACGTCAGATATTGGTATTCGGAAAACTGGTGAACGTACAAAATTAAAATTTTGGCTACCAGAGTAATCGGAAATGAACTTTCTTCTTAAAATATTTTCAATATTCTCGCACTTTCGGTTATACCGGAAGCAGATACCAATTTCTAAATTTCAACCTCTGTTTTTGGTTTAAATTCATATTCTTTACTAAAAATAAAGATCTGCTTATGTATCAATGTGCAAGGCTATTGTTGAGTAATTAAGTGCGCAGAAGGACATACCAAAAATTTAAAGTTAGTACCGTATTGGAAAAAATGTACCGAATATATTTCCTTTTCGTCATTTTCCATTTCGAAAGCAACGTTCCGGCTTTTGATTTTTTTATGTGATTGTATAAAGAAACATATGAACATTTCAAAAATAATATAAAACACCCGATAACATTTAAAAAAAATGCGACGTGGTGCCACGATGTCAATAATTTAAATTTGCTGTTTTGTGAAAAAAGTGTATGCTGTACAATTTTTATAACAATATTTTCACTACCTAATAATACATATTTAAAATTTATTTCAGTTTCTTTAATCCTAAATATATACATTTGTTACGTACATTATCACACGTCAATTAAATTCTGTCATAAATCATGTAATATTGACAGAAATGCAGGTTATTTAATACATACTATAAACAGTAAAACCAATAGCTTTAGCATATTAATTAGCGTGTGAATGATGATCATATGGTTCAAACTGACAAGTACAATGTAGATACTACATAATATTAAATATGAATTCTGTTGCAAACTTATCAATAGAATAGCGTAGAGTAGTTATACGTATAAAGATTCATATACACATATACATATATGGATATTACAACGTACACTCCAATTAGACTGCATAGCCAATTTGAATTTAAATGAGATATATAAACTACATGGTTATGGAAATTGGGCTTCAATGTTTATTTAATGTTTCCCACTAACCTTTAGGGTAGTTTTATTTGAAAGACAATTGAAACTGTTTAATGAGTATACGTAAACATTGTTTTCATTACGATAGGTCAGTCATGTTCACGGTAGCTAGAGCAAACGGTATGATTAGAATTTTTCCCCTCGTCCCCACTCTTAACCACAAGGTCACGTCAACTGTGACATTATTTCACATTAACATACCAATTTTAACTTGTCAAACTGACAATGTTTGACATTAATTTGTGCTAGGTTCGTTCGTTGTAGCTACACGTATAGCACTAGTGTAGGCCTCGCATGGTTTAGAGCCACAGCAAGCTACATTAGTGTTACACGTGTAGCTACAACTAAAAATGCTCGTGACGTCACAAGACTAAAAGACTAATAAATCTGGTGGGAAACGGTGAGACACTAGGGGAAGCAGAAATTTGAATCAGACCTTTTACTATACTGTCCTTGAGTCATGTTGCTACAATTTTTCTTGGAGTGTCGACTATGGCAAGTCGTTCTATAAACAATTACTTATATGTCTACAAAATTTTTAAAAGTATACATGGTGATTCAATTTTAACTGGCTATAGCTTATAGAGCGATCTTTAGATTTAGAACTATAGTGACTCTATAAAGCAACGTCCGATTTTTAATCGTTTTGGAGATATTCGACATTTTTGGTTTTTTTGTTAATTTTTGAAATTGCCGTCATAAAAACGGCCATAACTTAAAGACAGACATATATTTATAAAAAAGACCATTATTCCAATGGAAAATTTATTCCTCTTTCGAAATATGCTATTATAATTTCATAAATGTGAGTAGATCTTTAAATCACTGTTCTTTCTGTTAAGTGGCTGGTGGCGAGTTGATTTCTGTTGAAAATTTTTTAGAGGATCTTTTTCACTCTTTTGCATTTGACGTGGGTTAAAAGTGTATGTAATTAAAAATTGTTTCCACAAACTGAGTGCTTCTTAGACGAATTAGATATCCCGTAAACTTGTTTACCATCCCTGAACATCTGAATCATTATTATTTACATTTTTCTATTTTTTCTATTGGTTTGAAGAAGGTTTGAAGAACTGTACTTCATTCAAATGAATATTTGAATTGAAACGCCAATAGAAAACAACTTTTTTTTTATTTAAGTTTCATTAGAATATGTGAAATAAATATAATAATTATAATAATAGGTATAATAGATAGATAATAGATATACGTGTAGGTAATAATATAGTCACCTACATAATTAGAAAATCATAAAAAATTTTTATTAGGAGTAATATTTTTATAATTTTGGAAAATTGGCATATCTAGCAATGTCACACATGTTACCAGCATTTCTTGCAATTTTTATATAACCATTAATTCCCCACTTTCTTCCCCATGAATTTTTCACTAACCAGTAATCTAAACCATTTTCATTATCTTAACCAACAATAACCACGGCATGATTAAATCTGTTTTTTTTTTAGAACATTTTGAATAAATTCCATCACTATACAATTGAAAATCGCCAGATGCATCCAAAGCTACAGAAATTGGTCCAACATTAGCCACAGCTGATTGTAAATGTTTTTCGTCATTCGGTTTTATACTTGTGAATCCTTTTATAGAAAAAATCTTCTTTTTTGAATTATACTGACATATTTGTTTAAGTGCTGTGTATGGATAATCGTTCTCACTATTAATACCATAATATTTAACGTAATTGAAAGCATATTCTGTCCGTCCACCAGAACAACATTGATTTTAATTTTAATTTTTTTTATGAAAAGGGTGAGTCCAATCAAAAAAAATAAAGAGACAAAAAAGTTTTATTATAAAATTTCCTATCAGAAAAGACTTGTTTTTGATGTACTTTTATGACAAAATAAAAAAGTTGTGGTCATCGAAAGTTCTTCTTACCACGAAGAAGTGCATTTCTAGAAGGAAGAATTTCTTCAAATTGTACACATATTTAGAGAATACTAAAAAACTTCCCTATACCAAATTTGGTAATTATATCTTTATTGGTTTTCAAGATATTAAAAAAAATAACTTTTTTTTTG
>SSSI01009436.1:0-10287 GCA_004796505.1 Oryzaephilus surinamensis | reverse complement strand
TTAATACAAGACCCACCAAGGTGTACTAAATTTTTTGATATTTCTTTTAGGACAACTCTTTCGATAAGTTATGTATCAAATGTCATACTGATCTAATTCGTGTTTATGGTTTTCATCTAAAATGTATTGAATCATTAAATTTTTGGACGGATCACATATTGGAAACCTCAAATGGTTGTAATATTAACAGAAAAATTGATTTCATTAAATATGCATGTGGAGTATGTTCAAAATCATTTATATGTAAAAACGATTTTAACATACATTTGAGAATACATACTGATCAAAGGCCATTTGAATGTGAAATATGTTGCAAGGCATTTAGACAAAACTTTGATTTAAAAAAACATTTAAGAATACATACAAATGAAATGCCACATAAATGTAATATATGTTCAACGTCATTTAAACATTCTTATAATTTAAAAAGGCATTTACAAATACATACTGGTGATAAACCACATCAATGTAAAATATGTTTAAAATCGTTTATCGATTCTAGTTCTATCAAAAAACATACAAGGATACATACTGGTGAAAAACCATACAAATGTAAAATATGTTTAAAATCGTTTGCAGAATCTAGTTCTATCAAAAAACATACAAGGATACATACTGGTGAAAAACCATACAAATGTAAAATATGTTCAAAATCGTTTGCACATTCTGACTCTTTGAACAGACATACAAGAATACATACTGGTGAAAGACCATACAAATGTAAAATATGTTTAAAATCGTTTATAGATTCTAGTTCTATCAAAAAACATACAAGGATACATACTGGTGAAAAACCATACAAATGTAAAATATGTTCAAAATCGTTTGCAGATTCTAGCCATTTCAACAGACATGCAAGGATACATACTGGTGAAAAACCATACAAATGTAAAATATGTTTAAAATCGTTTATAGATTCTAGTTCTATCAAAAAACATACAAGGATACATACTGGTGAAAAACCATACAAATGTAAAATATGTTTAAAATCGTTTGCAGATCCTAGTTGTGTAAATAAACATATAAGGATACATACTGGTGAAAAAACATACAAATCAAAACAAACGTCTTCTTAAACAGAATGCTCAATGTTCATTGAAAATATTAAAAAATACATGTTAACGAGTAGTCTTTTGAATATAGGACACAAAATTTAATTTAATATTTGTTGTTTCAAAATAGAAGATTATTATAAAAATTTTGTTTTGGAGTGGTTTAGTTGAATATTTATTTTTGTTATTTGTTTGTTTCGAATATTGAATATTATATTTTTTTTTGATTATATCTGATTATGTATTATTTTCACCAAGATTTTTTCTATAGCTTTCCCAACTACCTTGTAAAATATTCCAACTTTATAGGTAGGTATATTTTATTATTTTAAATTCTTACGCTTAAAAACGTCGGAAAAGACATAACGCCCATACTAGCTGCTGACACTTTTAAGGATCTTTGGGATCGTAGAATAACCATTCTTAAATCTTTTTGTATTTTAACATCTGTTGTATACCATTGAATATATTATTATATGAAGCACAAATTTAATTTTGAAATTCTGACGATATTTTGGAACACCTTGTATACATAAGTGATTAAAGAAAAACAAGTTGAATTGTAAATATCACAAACTAACATTTTATTGAAGATTTAAAACAATATTATGATTATAATTACATATAAAATTTAAAAAAACCATATTTCTATCAAATATTCCTGGACAAATAAGTTGAACAATATCATTAACGAACAAATTGTCTTCTAATGTTTCATATATTTCATGAATCTTTTTAAATATTTCATAAACTTTATTAAAAGATTTATTAATTTTATGTAAAACTAATAAACCATTTGAATGCCAGATAATTTCATCATAACACATTATTAAAATATAAATTAATCCAACAAAAAAATGTGTAACAAATGGCATTTGTACAAAAATATGGTCACAATTATTTAATGAATAGAATATTTTATAAAAAAACTGTTTCTGAAACTTATAGTAAATCGAAATTGTATTAAAATCATTTAAATTTATCACATGAAAATTTTTCCGATTTAAAAAACTAACTATTAAATCATACAAATTTTTATTCTTTGTAACTTTATGATTTAAAAAATATTTCAAGTCTTCATCAGTCATAAATTTTGAATTCTGTACATACTCAATTCGTTTACCAATTACAATATTTAATAAATCATTATCAAATTTATGTTCAATTAAATTATTTACTAAAATACGCTTAAAACCGGTATTAAAATTTGTTAAAAATTGTTTAATGTTGCGATAGTCAGTCAAAACATTGCAATTTTTTAAAATTTTACACTCGTTTGGTATACGTTTAATATTATATTTATGTATAAATTTATTTGCTACACGCTGTTTCAAAAAATGTAAATCTTGTTTTGATACTGTTGGATTTTGAAAATGTTCAATATTATTTTTAATCGTAATCATTTGTCGTTCACAGAACATTTTTGTACACAAATCAAGTTGTTCTAAAAAAGATTGCGGTAAATCTTTTAAATCAAACATTGACAAATTATTAAAGCCACCATTTTTATAAGGAATTATTAAATTGTTTAGAAGACTCTCAAAATTGTCCGCACAGGAATAATTTGTACAAATTACGTAAATTTCAGAGTTTCCACTTTTAGATGAACACGGTTTAAAAATGGTTACATTAAAAAGGCAATTTAACAAATATAATAAACAGATTGTGGTGTCTTCAAAGATGGTAAACAGTTTCAATACAAAACTACCACCTTTACGTAACACTAATAAGGCTGTTATAGTCTCACAATAATGTAAAAAACTAGTAAATTCTTCTTGTTCACCTGGACAAGACATACAATCGACACTTCCATCTGCAGTAACCAAGTCTATTGAATTTTTACCAATTTTTTTAACTAAATCAACGTGATTGTGGTATTTTGTTAAATCTCCAGTAAAATCAACACCAAAATACCAATTTTCTAATGTATGTTTAATGAACCTATCATCGGGAATCATTTGTGATAACGGATTACCTTCATAGTTTGGATTTAAAGTATTTGCAAGCCATTTTAACTCAACATGTGGATAATTTAATGCTAAGTAATGATTCAGAGCACAAATGAACCCTCCTGGAGCTTCACATAAATGTAACGTATTTAAATTTACTTCATTTCCATTAACTAGAGGGAAAGTAGATAGACATTCGTAAAATTTGCACCATGCCTTAAAAAACCAAATTATTATTAAAATAAAACAATGAAAATATATGGGTTTTTTTTTTTACTCCTGTTAAAAGTTCTGGATTGATTTGCTTTAGTTTTCGATTAATAAAACTACTTGGATCACGATATCTTGTATGTTTTGACCATTCTTCTATATCGAATTTGTTTAACAAACTTTTTACATTGTTTAATTCTAATTTTTTGCCTTGAAACTTTTTTAAATGCCATTTTTTCTCATTAAATGCACTTTTTGGTAAACTCCAACTGGAATCACTGGAAAATTCAAATTTTTTATTAAAGTAATAACTTGTTTTGTTCATTTTGTACAAAAAGATATTTTAGTTATTTTACTGTTTTAATTTTAAGGTTATATCACCTTTAAGGAGATTTCTTGCGAGACGCCTCGACTTGCTAACTTGCTTTGTTAACTGTATTTTTCCAAAAAATTTTATTAAAAATACATGGAATATAATTTTTGGTACAATTCCTTTAGAATTTAAATCTGATGCATCTAAGTTGAGGCTTAAATCACCTTTTATGACAATGTTTTTGAAAGAAATAATTAAAATGGACCAACTAACAACACAAATATCAAAATTATCTTATTATAAAAGCAGTAAAAAACAACTAAATTGTTGAAAAAAGTATTCGACATATTGTGCAGTATTTTTCAAAAGTGTTAAATTTAATTTCTACACTGACAATAATAATCAAAATTTTGTAAAAGAATTAATACCTACTCAGTAATTCATACTTTTTTAAAAGTACAAAATACCAAGTAATACATATGTTTAAATGTGCTGGAACGAAATATGTTAAAAATTTGAAAATTGGAATTTTTTAACATATTAAAAATTTGAAAATTGAAAATTTTAACATATTAACTTTCCAAAAGAATTGTAAACAGTAATATTATAATCTGTCATTTATTAAATGTTAAATTACAAATTTTTACAGTAAATAAATAAATTAGAAAAATAACATATACCTATGTACTTAGTTACCTAGAAATGTTGTTCAAATAACAATGCGTCACAGTAATATTACTGAAAATTATCGCTGCTTGGAACAAACCTAATATCAGCTATCTGAAACAATGTTTTTCGTTTTAGATTGTTTGTTTAACAGATTCTAGGAAAATTATTCAATTCTATAATACGAGTATATGTCTAGTACAAGTACAAAGTCCTTGTGTTAAATTTAATCGTATCCACTTATCTATCTGCACTAATTTTATTTTATTGAAATAGTGAAAAATTGGTGAAAATTGTGAAATATTATGTTTTTTATTAATTTAATTAAATTATACACACACATCGGTTTAAGGACATTTTTTTTGTGTATTTCTACATGTATTGCACCATTTGGTGATTATGTTATTCCGGAAAAAAAAACAAAATTATCTCATAATTAGTATATAGAAAAATAAAATAAGGTATGTAAATAAATAGATAATGATGATTCATTTACAATAGTTTATTTTTAATAAATTACATAACATTGTATAATATAATTAATTATTATCAACTGCATATTTTTAATTTTTTGTGACAAAGAAACTGATTATTACTGTGTTCAACTATTTTTCAAACGATTGAAGCACAATTGAATACCTCCAACAGCATTCCATGTAATCGTTTCCTTGTCAATTTTCAATGGTAGTATCATTTTTGGGCTTGGTACAATCTCATAATGTCGCAACAGATTAAAGAAAATTGTTTTAGTTTCTAATAAAGCAAATCTTGAAGCAATACAAATTCTTGGACCAACACCAAACGGCATATAAGTGTACGGTTGAATTTTCTTCCTGTTTTCTTCACTGAAACGTTCTGGATCGAACCGTTCTGGATCTGGAAAATGATTTGGATCACGATGTGAACCAACTATCGAAAACCATATTGATTCGCCTTTTTGCAAATGTACTGGCTTCTCTTCAGGACTTGCTGGTTGAATTGTATACGGTTTTGTACATAATCGATCCGTTAAGATGGAACTTGGCCATTTCCGGAGAACCTCCGATATTACCATGTCCAAATACTTCATTTTCAATAAAACTTCATACGTAATGTCTCCGTTATGGTTCTCATAAGTCTCATTAATCTCTTCACGTAGTTTTCTTTGAATATCAAGATTAACACTCAATTCATAGGCTGTAAAACACATTAAAGTCGAGACTGATTCAAAACCCGCAAAAAAGAATATCGTGGCTTGTGCTGCAATATCCATATCGGTGATTTCACGTTTACTGATATCTTTTTTGCTGTCCAGTAATGTTTCTTTAGCGGTTGCAAATCCAGTATCAACATCGGCTTGTTCATCATCTTCTTCTTTTGAATTACCTTTTTGTGTCTCGAGTAATAATTGAATAACATCCGGTCGAACAATATTCTTTTCCCTACGTTGTTGCAATGTGTCGTTTATAATGTTAATAAAATAATCGTTAACTGTCTTTTTCAAAAACGTTAATTTCAAATATTTTATTAATTTTGGTGATAAGGAAAACAAAAGGAATTTTAGACTCGCCGAAAAACCAGTGAAATTTGTAGCTGCCTTTCCCATTAAATAGAATTCATTGTCTCTATTTTCTAAAGAATTTACACTGATTCCAAATGCAGTTGTAGCAATAACATCATTTGTAAAACGTGTAAATGTATCTTTCATTTCAACCTCAATTGAATCTTTATCTTGTTCTTGGAAATATTTAACAAAATCAGCGGATACATCTTTAATTAACTTGTACATTATTCTCATTTTGTTGCTTGTAAATGATGGACTTAAAATAGTACGCATATCACGCCATCTTTTACCTTTAAGTGAAAGTAAATTCTTTCCCATTATTGGATCGACATCTTCAGATGAGAACACTTGATGGTCAGTGAAATGGTCAAAGTCTTTTATTGCTATTTGTTTTATTAATTCTGGATCTTTTATTACTAATATTGGTTTAAAGAATTGGTAAAAACCAAAATACCTTAAAAATATATAAATAATAGTATATTATGCACCTAGGGAGAAAAGTAGGACATTTCCGCCCGGCGATTGTTGTCTCCCGAGCCGAAGGCGAGGGTGACATTATCGCGGGTGGATATGTTTTACTTTTCTCCCGTGGTGCGTATACGATTTTTTTCCCTG
Source organism: Oryzaephilus surinamensis (assembly GCA_004796505.1). Classification (NCBI taxonomy): domain Eukaryota; kingdom Metazoa; phylum Arthropoda; class Insecta; order Coleoptera; family Silvanidae; genus Oryzaephilus; species Oryzaephilus surinamensis. The sequence continues at coordinate 3,939 of SSSI01009436.1, read as the reverse complement.
CTACGAGGGAGAAAAGTGCCTCATTTTTGACCGGTAACTTATCAGCGGGAGAAAAAGTAAAATAAGTTACCGGTCAAAAATGAGGTACTTTTCTCCCGCGTTGCAGGGAAAAAAATGAACTTTTCGTCATGGTGGGAAAAAAAGTGAATTAATCTAATTAATTTATAGGTATTTTTTACCTTAAGCCTGTTGCCTGGTTATAAATTCTTAGAGAAATTTCTATAAACGATTCTTTTCTCAAACAGAAATTTAAAAAATCACCGAAAAACCATATTGGATCTGTTTGCTTTACTCCTATATTAGTAAAATAACTATAATGCCTTTTCAAGTAAAAATAAACCCCTGTAAGGGCTATTATTAAAAATGCCACCCATAACATTTTTTCAACTTTCAATTTCTTCAAATAACAAAATTCATTTAGTCTGTGAAACAATATATATAATGTTTTAACCGCTTCGTTGCGATGTTTGCAATTATTTGAGACAGATTGTTTGTGTACGAGTATAAATAAATAATAGTGTGAAGATGAACTATGATTCGTGACTCATTATTTGAACTTGATCCTGATTATTTAGGATTTTAGGAAGGGATTTTATTATTAAAGCCGCATTAACACGTGTCAAGTAGCTAAAGCAACCCAACGTTCGTTGATACTTGTATTTTATACATTTAGGCCCGATCTATTCACCTCCTGATAAATTTATCCGGAATATAATTTCTATAGAAACAATTGTTTTAACAAATGTATCTAAGGAAGTTATAGGGAGGATAAAATTATCAGGAGGTGAATAGATCGGCCCTTAATATGTATTTCATAAATTTAATTACATACTACCATATTCATATTAAATATTCAAATATAAAAACATTAGAATGTTTTTCGTTATTTATAAAGACTTATCTATTTTATAAAAAATGGCTTTGATAAAAACTATACCTGTTCTAAAACTTTAATAATAGGTACTTCTTGTTATCATTTTATTTACGTACTTCGTTAGCTAATAGTTAACGTATTTTACTTATAATAATTATAACTAATTTAGTCATTCGTTTATCGCATTTATTCGTATTTTATTCTTCAAAAAATTCACAAGAGAATGTTAAAACTAATTGTTTTTATTACAATATTACTATTTAATCATAGCAAATGTGCTAAAATTTTGGGTGTATTTTTTGTACCATCATATAGTCATCAAGAATTCTTTATTCCAATAACAAGAGAATTATCGTTACGTGGTCATGAAGTTGTTGTGATTACGAGTCATCCATACAATGATCCATCATTAATTAATTTAACAGAAATCGATATAAGTTATTTAATAGATAATTATAGTGGTTCTGGTAAAATGCAATCAATACTGTCCTCAAAAAGTAAATGGTCATATGAAATATTTACAAATGCATATAATTTCCTGTGTTCAATGGTTGATCATGTCTTCAATGATGAAAATTTCAAAGCAATCTACAATGATTCAGAACAACATTTCGATTTACTTCTTATACAAAATTCTGTGCCGACATTTTACAGTTTACAAGGTCGATTTAAAGTTCCAATGATTAGTATTTCATCATTGGGTGGTTTATATACTCAGCATGATTCTGTTGGAAATATAAATAATCCAGCATTATATGGAGATGTTATTTACCAAGATTTTAATACGGAATCATTAGGGAGCAGATTAATGCGTACATGTTACTATGTTTGGAACACATTTTTCTACTATTATCATTTGCTGCCGCGAGAAGATGAACATGCTCGAAAATATTTAGGCGATAACATACCCTATTTAGGCGATTTGGAAAAAAATATCAGTATGCTATTTTTAAATGGAAATCGATTATTTAATCCAATAAGGCCAACTGTTCCAACGACACTCTATTTGAATGGAATACATATTAAGCCAATTAAAAAATTACCAGCTGTATAAACTTTTGAAGTTTTTTCTGATAATATTAAAATTTTGATTTTTGGAATCATTTTTCAGGATCTTCAAAAAATTCTTGACGATGCGAAAAATGGCGTTATTTATCTCAGTTTAGGATCGAATGTGAAAAGTTCGAATTTGGATAAAAATGAATTTGATATAATTGTACATGATGTATCAGAATTACCTTATATTGTTTTATGGAAATGGGAATTAGATGAGTTTCCTGGTAAACCGAATAATGTTATTGCAAAAAAATGGTTTCCACAACAAGACATACTTGGTAAAAATCATAGAAAAACATGTAGAACGGGCATTTTGTGTTTATAAGTTGGCCCCTTCTATATTTTTTTTTGTATTAAAAATAAAAAAATTGAATTAGCATGAGTGTGTATAAACTTATAATTTTTTTAAGCTCATCCTAATGTTAAGGTATTTGTAACTCAAGGCGGTCTACAATCAGCAGAAGAGGCTATCGTTCGTGGTGTTCCAATTGTTGGTATGCCATTTATTGCAGATCAGCCTCTGAATGTGAAAAAATTAGTCGAAGCTGGTGTTGCTATTGAAGTGGATATTGTTGGTTTGAAAAGGAATTTATTGAAACAAGCCATTTTGGAAGTAGCCAAAAATCCAAAGTAATATAAAACCATTGATTGCATTATGGAATTATAATGTTATTAATTTTAGATATAAAAATAAAATGAAGCATCTTCAGAGTGTGTTTTTGGATCAACCGATGAATGGTTTAGAACAAGCAGTTTGGTGGTGTGAATATGTTATTCGACATAATGGCACAAAAAGTTTACGTAGTCCAACTGCAGATATACCATTATATCAATATTTACTTTTAGATGTAATTGTTGTTATTCTAGTTAGTTTGTATTTATTTTATAAAATTTTAAAAAATTTAATGTTTCTAATCGTAACGAAAGCATTACGAAGAAAAAAAATTAAAAGTAATTAGTACAAAAAAATTAAAACAAACAAAATTGTACATGCGAGTGTACTCGTACATATAAGAAAACGAATATACATATATGTGAAAATAAAAATATAAAAATACATTTACCACAAAATTTTAATTACTTAAAAATGATAATTATTACTTTCTACAAATCAATAGATGAATAGAAATAGTATTGCAACAAATAATACATCGTAAAAGCCGTTTTTCACCAACAGAAAACGTTTTCTTATGCGTAGTAACCAAAACAATGCTTCTCTTTATATTCAGTTGCCTATTAAAATATTTAAGGTCCATTCATTTAGGGATGAAAAAAATATGATTGGTCAGCTTCCAGGTGATTTAATTTTTGAAATTTTATTGATCGAAAGCAAGGTTATAAGGTGACAAATGTAACAATTATTGGATAATTTTAAAAAACGTCATAATTCAAGATGGACGATTTTTCATCCCTATCTGAATTCAGTATAAAAATTGGGCAAATTGCAGGAAAAGTAAAGAAATTATGTCAATAATTTTTAATTTATAATGTACTCAGCGATAATTATAAAAAGTCAAATAGAAAACTTAGAAATTAAATTATATGCTATATAACAAGTCATTAAAATCACAACAAATGTAATGTTTTGTACTAAGAAAACTAATATTCGACACTGGACAAACTTAAAAATATAAACTACAATATAAAATATATAAAAGATAATTACAAAAAAAAGATTTGAGCGTTAAGTTTGATCACAATATTTCACTATAAGATAATTTATTAAGCCTCAGCAGGTGGAGTTTGTAGTTTATTAGCACAGTTAACAGGATTTTCATTTAATTCAAATTTATCATCAATTTTCAACATGATGTTTTGTAGTTTTTGTTGATTTTTCATTAATTTTCTATGTGGTAATGCGTATTTTAATTTATTCCAAAAATATGGATCACCCCACTTAACATAAGTGTTTGTTTTTAAATAAACTTTCAATTCTTCATCCAACATATCTTCATTTAAATCACCATAAATCAACACAATAACTCTTGCTCTACCCTCACGAATCGCCT
>SSSI01009421.1:0-80068 GCA_004796505.1 Oryzaephilus surinamensis | reverse complement strand
AAAGGAACATATTTAGATTTAATTAAATTAATAGGACTGCCAGTGTCTAACAAAGCATTCATACTATAATTACATTCACAATTTGAGTCATCAGTTAAAGAAAGAACAAAATTTATCGTATAATTTTGGTGACTTATCTTTTTATCTTCAAGCACGTTCGTCGTACTGTCAGGTACTGCTTGTTGACCCTCAGTTTTCTTTTGTTGTTTACAATCATTTGCCTTGTGGTCCATCTGTCCACATTTAAAACAACTTCCCTTTTCTCTTTTGGGCTTCTTACATTGCGCCACCTTGTGACCAGTCATACCACAATTAAAGCATTTGATCGTTTCTTCTGGTTTGGACGTTTTTCCTTTTCCAGCTACTGTCGTCGTCGATTTCATACCTTGGTTTGGCCGTTGTCCATGGTCCATGCCACCATAATCAGTTTGAGTAACACTATTCATAACTTGCAAGAACTCCGTTAAACTGGTAAAACATCTCATTCTCGCCTGAGATTGCAACGCACGATGATCCAATCCATCAATGATGTAGCCAATCATATCAACATCCGATAAATTTAGTCTATTGCCCAATTTGACTTTATCATGATAATAAACATTGAAATTTTCGCCTTTTTTCCATCTTCTGGCTTCAAACTTTTTCTGTACTTGAACTCTTTCTTGTTGATACGAAAAATTGTTCCTCAATTCACCTTTCAAGTGATCCCATGGTAAATTGACATTTTCCACTTTTGAATGATACCATTCTTTAGCTATTCCCACCATTTTTCCAACTGCCAACAAGTGTAACAACTTATCATCTACATCATAAGCGGCTTTGACTGATTCAATTCGATTTATCCACGTAATAACATCGATTTCGCCTGAATTTCCACTAAATGTTGGTATAATTTCAGATAATTCTTTATACCCAATAATAGGCCTAGTAACACTTGCTTGAGGGGCTGGAGTAGCTTCAGTTTGTCGTCGTTCAACATTTTGATATGCCATAATACACCGTACAGTTTGTGCAACAATTTCATCCATATTAAGGACAGTAGGCTCACCAGAACCAACATGACTTCCAGCACCACCACTGTCCATATCTGATTGAACACGTATTTCTTCGTCGCTCATTATAAAACAAAAATGTGCTTAACCTCAAAATTTGTACTTTTCGATAAAAATAAAAAAAATAACACATATGGATTGATATCCCACTTCTGAACTATGAGAAGGAACACTTCTCTTGTCAAGATGGTCTTTGATTCACTTAATAAACAATAACTACTGATACATTAAACTTTATTGAACAGCTTTCATAATACATCATAATAATCATAATAATAATAATGTCGACATCTAGTTTTTACTGTCAACCCAACTTCTGTCAAATCTGTACATTACTAAAAATCCCTAAATGGCCGCGCCAAAACTTAAATTTAAAATCATCGCCTACACAATAAAATTTCAAAAATTAAATCACGTGGAAGCTGACCAATCATATTTTTTTCATCCCTAAATGAATGGACCTTAGGTTTATCACCTCCCAGACTTATGAACAATTAACAGACAATGTAGATGATGCAGAGGATGATGAATTTACAATATCTCCATAACTTTAATTGTTTGGAGGTAAGGTACTTAAATAATAAAATTGAATCAGTTCTAACGCGTACACTTTTTCAGATCATAAAATGCATTAATTTAATTTAACAAGAACTATTGAACATTATGGATCTCAAATCGAATGTTGCTTACCCAACAGCTTCGCGTTTTATTATTTTATTGAAGGGTGTTTTATTTTGGAATAACAAGTACATTGAATACATTTTTATATTATAATCACAATGTAATAAATTAAGGTTTGATTTTTTTGTTCAAAATTTGAGTACGGTCCTGTTCTCTCAAAAACACTAATTGAGAATTACTAAGTACGGTCAAAGCATTTTCAGCTATTGGCAACACGATTTTAACATAAAAATTGTGTGTTGTGTAGTCCTTAGCATCTTGTCTTCACTGTGAAATTAATTTTGTTGTTCACTATGGGATGGGTGAGTAAATAACTTGATGAATACTGTTAAATTATAGATTTATCTATTATCTATGTATTGCATTCAAATTAACAAATTTAAAACGTTGAATTTCATATAAAAAACTACTCCTATTTATTGTAATTAATACAAGTTCACGTTGCCGAATACAGATTAAGAGACTAGCGTCTAGCCCCTGAACGATCGCTCATCATACCCAGCAATGAAATCAAAGTTTGAAGAGGGAAATTTAAATTCAAGATATAAACAATTTCTGTTACTAATTCAGCAGCATTAGAAAAACAAGTTTAATTTGTTTTTCTATAAAAGCTCTATTTGTATTTTGTTAACTTTAAAATTTTAAAATATATTTAAAATAAAAAAACCGACTTGTTTATTAAAAAGAAAATTTATTAAGAATGCAAATAATGAATAAACATACACATGTTTATATATGCGACATATTATTTTATTTTTTATTTTGCATAAAATTATCTGATTTTGATAAAAGAAGTGCCGCAGCAATTTTCGACGATTCGTTTTTGTTCGGTAAAGAAATTGATTTGTTGTTAGATTTCTTTTTCTTTTTCGTGGAAAATAAAAGTCTTTGTGGTGTTATTTTTTTATTATGTGGTGTATTCTCTTTACTGATTGGTAATACAATTTTAGTTTTAGATTTATTTTGTTTTATAGCAGATAAAGTTGGAACCATAGGAGCAATTAATCTCTCCAAAGCATCAATTTCTTCATTACTTGTAGCGCTGCGAATTATATTCAAAACATTTTCTGAAATTTTTTCTTTTCTTTGTTCCAAGTTATCAACATCATTTGCCTGTTCACAGTGTTTTTTACTTAACTCAGCTAAAATTGCCCTAGATTCATCTTCGATGCTCTCATTTTTGCAATGAATGTAGAGATTATTATCATCAGTATCTGAAAATTTAAACCGAGATTTAAACATTTATTAAAATATGTCAATAAATGCGTTTAAAATAAATTGTAAATAGACTTTCTAATATTAAATATTAATATATGTACAATATAAAAACAATACACCAGGATTCTGCGTTAAAGATAGAGAAATACAAGCGCTAAAGAGATATGCAATAAATAATCATTAAATGTAAATATATTGATGAGACATACACCATGCTCTTAAATCATTTACTAATAAATGAAATTTACAAACCAATTTAAACATGAATTGTGGAAAAATATTATTAATGTTCAGCAACACTGCTGAATAACGTTGCTCCTTACGCAATTCTACATTTCCTGCATTATCAGTTGAAGTATAATTTTGTTGTAATACAAATAAAAAATATTAGTATGAGTTGGGTACTTAATAATGATACCTTTGGTTTTCATTTCATCTGCTACTATTGCAGCTTTTTCTTCAATTTTCCGAGATTGGTAAGTGCATAGCAAATGAATATGCTTACACATATTCCATTTTACTGCACAATCTAAACAGGAACATGAATATTTATGAATGCAGGCATTACATTCCACACAAACTAACGGACAATTGCAAACAACATTATTTGCTTTAACAAAAAATATTTCAGATCTTCCGGAGGAGAAAATTTCCCAGTTATCACCATTTTCAAGAATTAGATTTTCATCTAACGTTTTGCTTTTCGCATGTCGTGAACGAATGTCTTTTAATTTAGTAGAAATTTTCCCTTTATGTATCACAATTAGTCTATCTAATAATTTGTCACGAACAAACTGCATAAGAGCATGAATTGTTTTATCCAAGCGTTTTATGTGTTTACCATGCAAATAAATATATTTTAGTGTTCGATGCATTCGCTCAATGTGCATGTTAGTATTTAAGCCAGAATGCAATCGATAACAGTAAGCCCAAAGCTGAGCTTTATTGAAATAATGCTCATGAAAATATTTCGCAAAATCCGAAGTTATAGCATTACTTGAAATGTCAATACTAAATTGGTTGATCATTTTAATGAATGCTGCAGGATCGGTTTCATGCATTAGCGTTCTTAAAGTTTTGTAAACTTCCACCTTAAAATAGAAAATATTTAAGTGTGATCATATTAAAAGCAAGTTAATGTTTTACTTGTTTTTCTTTGCAGGAAATTTTACTAAGATTTTTCCGCCAAGCTCTGTCGACATGCCAGCTGCAGTACAGTCTGTAAAAAAAGTCACTTCACTATTAGCTACACTTATAATTAAAATTAGTTACCTAAATTGTGCTGGCGACATAATTTCCAACCAAGAATTATAAAAGGTTTCAGCCATATCAGACATAAATACCTTTGGACTAAGATTACCAACATGTTCCTTTACGAAGGCAAAAAATATTGATACAACCGTTTTATCTCCTCTATTTGATATTAAAAAACTGCAGGGAAATCCCTGGCGTAAGTCATCGAGAATTAACAGAGTTGTCAGTTCAAAATCATAACCGTTTGTACCATGTGTACTATCTATACAAATGGCGTCAGATCCATATTTTTTTAAAATTTCTTTTTGTCCGTCATTCATAATTATTAAAATAAAGTCTTCAATTTTTAAATGTGGATATTCTGGAGATTCAGTTCCTTGAGCTTTATAAAATAAAACGCAACCATTGTTGTGCATTTCATTTACCCAAGATTCTATACTTATGGTGTCACATTTATGCCTAACAGCTTCCGAATGTAAATTAAATCTATCTTCAAGATTGTACAGATCTTTTTTGGTAAGAAGGTGCAGCCTTTCTAAAGAAGAATCGGTTATAGAGTCTCTTACTTCATCCAAAATAACATTAAAAGGAATTTTTGCTGCTATCTTTGCAGCAAGAGTTTCACGTTCTGAAAATGTCAAAAATAAATGCCCTAGATCGTTTTCATGACCTACATGCACATCTGTATATTCAATCTTGCAACGGTGGCTATTAAGATCCTCAGTTAATTTTATACCAGCAGGGCAAAAAGCTCCAATTTTGTTTGTACCTTGCGTTTTCAAATGCCGAAACCCATTGCCTTCCGAAACGAAATTTCCTGATCGATGACATACGAATCTGCTCACCAAATGGTCTTTACTTGTTGAAGATCCACATTCTTTTACGTATTTTGAATTAGTAGTTTTTTCAGTAAGAGATATCCAATTTAAACACTTTTCTAAATTGTCAAATTCCAAATATTGTGTCTTAATTTCAACATCATGTTCTAGTTTAAAATGTAATATTAATTCTTTCTTGAATTGATTCTTAAAGGTACACAACGGACACTTTTTTCCTTTTTCTATTTCAATAGAATTCACTATATTGTGTTCATTTTTTTGATGAGACGTTAAATATCGAGAATGATTAAATTGTCTAGGGCACTGATCACAAAAAAATTTATAATTTCCAACATAATTTCGATAAGGTGACAATTTCGGAGCTAGAAGGTCTACATTATAATTACTATGAAATTTTTGGACGTGTTTTCGTAAACTATAATTTGCAGAAAACATTTGTTTACAAATACTGCATGTATGAGAAGTGTGAGAATCAGCAGATGTTTTTACAAGCTTTTCGCTCCTTTCCATTTTGTATAACAATCTGTTAAATATGCATATAATTACCTATTCAATATTTTTATTGTTTACTTATCATTTGTAACTTACCAATTGTTGTATATATACTATATACAAATTAATGTGTATTAATAGTAATTTGTCAACTATTTTCTATCGCTTTCATATACATATATGTATGTATTAATTAGTATTAATGGTATTATTATGGTATTAATGTATTAAACCGACAATTAGAAATATTAGCAATTGACATTGACAGTTGACGTTAAGAATTTATAAAATATAAAGTCACTAGTTTAGTGACTTTATGAATTTAGAAAAACGACAGAAAGCGCAGGCGCATTATTCATTTCTTTAATTGGTGGGTATGAGGAGCGATCGTTCAGGGGCTAGACGCTAGTATCTGCCAAAGCTTTTGCTAAAGCTCTCAGATTAATGTTGCTATGCAGTTAAGTCTCCCTTATATACGTATTTTGGGTGGGTGTGTTTCAGCGGAGGGGGTGAAAGATGTTTTTAGGTCCAAAGACTGTTTCTCACACCATCTACTATTAGGGGTTAAGTTTGTGTTAAATGTAGATGGATGCACACAGGTGTACACTTTGGAAATGATGATGGTCACTTCTACACTAACAATGTCAATTAGGCCCTGTTTTTATTGGGCACCATCAACTTGTTTTCGAATTAGTCCCTCTACTACCACTATAATAATTAATTGCAAGAAATTTAATTAAACCTATATTTTTTCTTCTTGTTGTTCATAGAAGAGAATTCTTCAATTTTTATTCAGATTTTTTTAATATTGAAACTCCATACCAGATGCAATTATTATTCAAATTGTCGCGGAGAGAAAAAAAGTTGAAAATTAATTTCCCAAATTTTTAATATATGATACGAGTAGTAGTGCAATATTCTTTCGCGGAAAGTGTTATTACCACAGACAATTTTTTTTATACATCCACATGTACAATATTTGTAAGTGTTGTGGGTTTTGCGTTAACGTTTAATCCATCAAAAAAGTAATACATATACATTTCCATGTAAACCACCTGCTCTCTCCACAACAACACACCAAAATAAATTGCCCAAAAACTAATTTTGCGTATTATAAAAGTTTATCCATAAAAGCCTACATATATTCCCAATTTTCCGGTTTTTTTTTCAGGTGATTTTCATTCATTTTGGTTTCTTATACAGTATACATAGTTTGTTTGTAAAGCTATAATCGATTATTGCTATACTGCTACATATTAAAAAATTAAAATCTAATAAAGGTATAAAGGACATTTCTTTATTTTTTTTTTCGATGGTTGTAAAAAAGGCAATCAAAAAGCAATTTGGGCGAATATTCGAAAATGTTTTTCTTTTTTTTATTGCTGAAAGCATTATATATTTTTATGGTTCCATATTTAAAAAAAAATATTCAATTGAATTTTTGGGAAACACGTTTTTATTTTATAGGCTTATAAAATTTTCATACAATTATTTACAAATTTTAAATTAAATTAAGATACATAAATATAATCGTTCTGTATTCCACTTTGTATTGAGGGAGTTGTAATTGTTTAAGTAAAATGGTGTTAAGTTAATGACGTTTACATGTTAACTGAACTTAAATTGCATTAATTTCTATAATAATTTCAAGTGTTTGAATAACGTAGATTGTAAATTCTAATGCAAGATACATGTTATTTTAGTTATGTGTGGATATATTTTATGATATTAAGTTGGAAATGTTTTATTGCCCACTATAAAATTATGCCCTTGTTATTATTATAGTGGGATATGTAATTTTCATGAATTATGGATCATGTATATTACACAAAATCAGAAGAAGCACAAAAAAAATATATAACATTTATACATTTTGCCAACAAAACTATCCAGCATATTGGAACATTTAATAATTCGTTCATTTAATTTCTTACAAGTAGTGTATGTCGTTTTATTTTAAATAAAAAACTTTAAAACACACGAAAATCTCTAGTTTAATTTATTTAAACATGCAAAAGTACAAAACAATTATTATTTGTTTGTATGTATATGTTTTTACGTCATTTTTTTGGGAATCTGAATACATAGGAAAGAAATTCACGAATATAGTTTGAGTTTAAAATTAAATGAAGCACGAAATATTGTATATGTCATGCAAGAACAACTTTACAAAAGAAAGAAAAACGTATACAATTTCATATGTTCAAAAAAAAACTGTCTTTCTAAACAATTTACTTGAAGACCTCTCAAAAATTTTTATCTTAACAAATTGAATTCATGTAAAAAAAATTAATGTAAACAGAACTGTTTATACATTGAAACATGTATTATTCGATCAATATTGGAATAATATAAAGTACTTATCTATAATAGAATAAAAAGCAATAGCTAGGCATGATGTGTCGTCATAAAACTGGATGAATATGTGAATATCGTTTATTGTTCCTGTTCAAATATGCTTAAAATGTAACGTTCCATACATAAACTGATGTATTGTTACGTTAGTGACGTAAACGAGGGTGTAATTGAATATATAAAAGATATTTCTGCATCATTTACTTGGTACATGCTATGAAAATGCATATAAAATTTTCATTACATAGACGAAATATTATATTTATAACATCAATATGGCAATAATAATTATTTTGAATCCATCTAGTAATCTAGTTCGATAAATAATATATATACATATATAAAAAAAATTGCCTACAATTACATATACATATACCTACATATTGTTTTCGAACATAAATAAATATTTCATTTGATGAAATCGACTAGAAGGCAATAATTATTTTTTGATGGACAGGAAATAAAATTTTTGATTGGTGTTGTATTTTTTTTTTGGTTTCCACCAGCATCCAATCTCTTCTCCCTGTGTCAAATGTAAATGATTTGATTGTGATTGAAATGCATACAGTTTTTTTTTATTATAGTACCATGCATGTATAATAACGTTGGTTCTATTTTTAATAAAAAAAACACATTTTTCCCCTATGTAACATTTTTATCCCAAAAATATATCTTAATGTAGCTACACGCAATTGGAAAAACTGCACGATCGGAATAAAACTCATATATATATAGAGTGGAAAAAGTCATCCAACCGCCCCTTTAAACACATGTGAAACCCATTCCAACTAATAAAATGAAAGGCGAAATTGTAGGAAAATAGAAAAAGTTGCTGAATTTAAGAAAAAAAATCTACACACGAATTTATGTAATGTTTATAAAGAAAAATGTTTGCATTTATATTATCAACAAGCGTAAAAATAATATTGTAATTAAATTGGTAATACAACAATACCGCAATCTTTAGATTGGATTAGGTCCTTTAATGTATTTAGGCTCCATAAAACTTTATGAGTTTCTTTTTACTGTTTATAGGTTTTGTGTGTATGCGACTTAAATTGTAATAAAAACGAGTTTTGTTGCATTTTGGACGTTATTATTAAAAAAGGATCATTTTCATCTTTGCAGAAAATTGTTAATAAACATCAGATATTACTATTTATATTTATTAAACATATAAAATGGAAAACTAACTGTTTCTGTTCTATTTTTATTTTTCAATTTTTATTATCTACATTATTACAATAATAATTGTTTAAAATGAAAAAATTCAAAAAAGCTCAAACAGTTTCCAAAAATAATCAAATTCAGTTTGACTTTCGTTTGATATTTTCCAAAAAAAATTGCGAATTACAATATCAAGCAACAATTAGAATTGAAATGGAAATTGTATGAGATTTCTTAAACTCGAACAAGAGTTCCTTTATTGCTGTTATCAAGTCGTCGCGTGATAAACATCAATCTTTTCACAGGGACGGTGTACTTTAAATTCAGAACAGAACATCCACAACACCCACACATTCTATATAGTGCCACTCTTCTCTGCCTTAGTATATATATACTTCATCTTCATCTTCATGTACTACTACTACACTATCAATAAAATGGAAATGCTTGAAAATTTTATACCACTCTTACTAACTTAATAAAAGTCAAGACTTTTGAAATAAAATTCGCCTTATTTCAACTTCATTAGTACAATAAATTCCCACACTCACACGCACATACATTTTCCAACAGTGAAATTATTACATATCTATTTTCTTTTATACGTCATAATATCATATAGCATGAAAACCAAAAATATTTTTTTTATTTTCCGTCTGTAATTACGCTATTAAATTTCGCTTTATGTTAGGCAATATATAAATGCGAGTGGCGACATTAACAAAAAAAAACCGAGGCAAACAGTTTTTTTTTATTACTGTATATGTATACATGCAGGATTATTTATTCATATTTTGAACATTAACATACATTTTTATGTGTTTTTATTATGACGTTTTTACAATTTATAATTCATTTGTTATATAATTTTTTTGTGTAAAGTTTAAGAGCCAAATTAGTCCATAAAAAACTAAAGCTCCTTTAATTACGATTCATAGAAGTTTGTGTTTAGGTGTTTATCCTGTAATTGTTGAAAAATTCAACAATTTTCATGTTTTTAGAACACACACACAGCACCTTCTAAATAATCAACAGAATAATTTAATATAAATTTCATTCTCTTGTATAGTTCGTCAACTTTTAAAGTTTAAAGTTGAAATAAATATTAATATTCTTGTATACGTGTACACAAAAGTGACAAAATTGAACTTTTTGGACTTGCTCTGTCATTTAGAAACACGGTTAAACGTTGCCTATTTTCCCAAAGACAGAAAATGTCAGCTAAAATGAGAGTATTTTCACACTCTCGTTTTCTTCTTCGGTTGGTTGTTAGCGCGACAAAAGTTTAACTAGATTAGGTGGTGGTTTTTGGCCAAAATCCACTCCACCATAATGAAAAGATTTTTTAAAAGTATATAAAGATTAAATTAGGTGGAGAGAAGGTCTTTTTCTCTATTCTTTATTCGTCGTAAAACTAATTCGTTTTTATATAAAGAAAATTTTCGTTGCTTGTACAAATGATTGATGGTGATTTTTATTGTACACATAATTTTCGTTTTTTTTGATTTACCTTTCTTTAGAAACTTGTTTAATCACTGGCCCTTTTTTAAATTTAAATAGGAAATGTTGTTTTCACTTTGTTAGGTACCAACTGACTCCTTTAAGTTTTTTTGAAATGAAAGTGAATAAATGAAAATACATATTAAGCTGTTGTACAGCATGAAAGTTTTTTTTCTTGGAAACAAAAAAAAACTTTAGACCCGCACACGGAAAATTGTTGTTGTACACTTGTTTTTGTTGTTTTCAAGCATGAAAACTTTTTCACACACACAAACCGTATAAAGCGGGACCAATTTATCACTTACACCATTTTTATCAACTAGATTTAACAGTCATTTTATTCATTAATAATACATTATATTTTCCACATTTATAAATATGCGATTTGTGTGTTTGGAATTCGTTATAATAATACGTTTCTTCCTCTTTTCATCTCACTTGCACCCATTTTTTCCTCGATTCTTTTTATTTTTTGTTGTGTCTGACATAGAACATTAGTGGATATACGCTTACACACGGCTGGTATTCAATCATATCCGTTTAGGGATGAAAAGAGGATTCTAGTAGAGTGATTTCATTTCAAATGGTTCGAAGAAGAGAGGCGCAAAATGTATGAAGATCGCCCATAATATTAGATATTTTATGAGAACCATCCTTAAAATAGGTGTTTCTATTACATGTTTTATTCTAATAGTATTTGTGTGAAAGAAAATTGATGTCTTGGCTATTTGGATCGTTTTGAACAGAAAAAAAATTAAATCACTGAAGAAAGAAAAAAAAGGACATTTCAATATTTTACACCCTATAAAGGAAATATTGTTCTTTTTTCTCTACAGGCCTTTAGCGTGTATAAAATAAGTTTAAAATGTAGTTTATATGGAAAACAGGATCATTTAATAATAGGGGCACAAAAATCTGTTTCTTTTAAGGAGAGTCAGTTTCTGTTCAAGTTTTAATAAATTGTGACACAAAAAAGTTCTTTAATTTTTCTTTACAAAACAAACAAAAATAATCACCCAATTCATTTACTCTATCAAAAAAATAATCGGTTTCATCTTAAGAAAATCGTATTGCAACAACAGCAAAAAAAAAAGAAAAACAAACAGACAATAATATTAGCAACTTTTCAACAAAACTTTTATATAGGCAAATATTTATGTTAAACGGAATTAGAAATTTGTATGGGGTTGAATGGATAAATGATAACGTTTGCGTTTTTTTTTTCCCCCGTCCTATATAATATTCTTCAACCCTCATCCATACATTTTTCACATATAAGTGTGTGTTAGTTTTTTTTATGATATCCTTCGATTTCGTAATTGGTTATCGGAAGTAGGCGGTAAATATTGAAAGTGATTTAACGATCCAAAGTTTTTGGTGTAAAAGAGGGCTTTAAGGACATTTATACAAAGCTTTCGTTCCACACCACACAGTGTAGAAAAAAAAACACCAGCAAAAACAAACGGAAAATTGTGTGCAGACTGCATGCTGCTGAATTGTTTGTTTTCTGACTACAGCAAATGCCAGGTAAACATTTAATAGTACTCTAATATTTACAATTCAGTTATTCGATTTTTGGGCTTATTGAATTCGTATTAATTAAATTATTAAAGCTTCATTCGTCATACAGAAAAAATTTATTATAATATTATATAGAAAATAAAATATGTACGTTTCAGTCTGGAAGATATGCGTGCAAATTTCATATTCCACATCATTTGTGGAATGCTTTATTATGCCTTGTTGGCATCACATACACTCTCTGAACAAAAAAAATCGCCTCCTGGTTTTTTATATTTTTGTGGGGGTTGGAAAAATAACAGCTTTACACACACATACAGAGTAAAATATATATTTGATATGGTTGAGATTGTGTGGAAATCATTTTATGTAAAAGTTCACTTTATATGCTACTAAACTAATGCCATGCATTCCTACCAGCCCTTGACATACGCTTTCTAATTGAGCTTGACATAAAGAGACACTCGAAAACAGGGGGGTTGGTTGGCGGCGGTGCTTGGTGGTGGCTGCGAGAGACGTACGCGCGTCAGCGAAATCTGTATAGACTCTTTAATATAATATTCAAACATTAACGTCAACCCTATATTAAAAGAAGTGGAATTTATCCTTTTCATATGCTATTAAAATGTTAATTTCAACGAATATATTGACATAATAAAGTGGCGAATTATTTTATGAACACAAGAAAATAGAAAAGTGTTTTGTTGGTACAAGAGTGTTGTACACACTTTTCTTATTCTTTTTTTAAACATGCATAGCACGTCATTTTTGTATTCTTTTACTACTAGTTATACCAACCTTTTCAAGAGTTTTTCAGACCTGAAATAATTAAGGATGTATTCTTTTGTCTAACAAAATAATGGCCTAATAAAAAATTTATGTCTACGTATATTGTATTGTTATTTATTCAATTTTTAACGACATGAAAATATATGAAACATTTTTATATTATATATCATCGTATAAAATGGTCAAACCTATAAAAATATTTATTCCTTATTAAATATACATATAATAATATGTAAATTGTCATGAAAAAAAGATGGAAAACATCATATCTTTCATAAATAAAAAAAGCATTTTCCTATAATATAAAAAAAGGTTTATTAAGTGAAAAATTCACTAAAACCACTTAACTTCAGTCTCATACATTCGCCAAATAGTAATATTAAGCGATAAATTTATAAAAATAGCATTTGGAAGCCATATACAGCATTTTATTAAAATTGCACAAATTTATGGAGGCCAGTTTTTTGTTTTTCATCTCTCTTTTCATTTGATGCAAGTTAAAATGGCCACTATACTAGAGCCTCGTATGCTGTGGCCAGTTTCATGTTTCATTCCAACATATATATGTACTCCAGTAGAAGAGGTCATCCTTATACTATATATATATTTGAGAGAAAATTGGTTAAGTGGAATGCACTTTAGAAAGTCTCGTAATTCAAATGGATTTTCAAGCACACAAATTTATTAAATATAAGAAGAAGTCTTATTCATTTATAATAAAATGATCCATTTTAACGTACTTTCACATAATAATATATTGAATACAAACTTAATATACACACTACCAATTTTATTACTATTATTATTAGGTATTATTGCACTTGACAGAATCCCTTGAGTAGTTAGTAATTCCATTCCTAAGAGAATTTCGCCAACATAAGCCACTAATTATTTAATTTGTAATTTAAGAGCTATTAACTACGAAAAATAGTTTTATGTATCTCGTGTTACCGGAAATCAATCTTATTTTCAGTATACACATTTACATTAATTTATTATTCATGTAAAAATGTTTTATTACGTATGTTATTATATTGAATGAAATTAAAATTCCTTTTTGTCACGAACATAAGCACGAGATTTAACAACATCATTTGCATATTTTCAAGAAAAATTAAATGCAAAATTACATGGGGATGTGTAACTGTAAAATGGAAAAAAATAAAGAGAAATATAAAAATTTACACACGTTGGTATACATTTAAAAATTCTTAACAATTTTAGGGGGCATTTGAAACGTTTTCATTCTATATGCGAGAGACCAGAATGTTGTTTTTGTTGTTACAAGGGGGTGGCCGTGGTGGTGGTGGTGCGAGAAGATTTTGTATTATTAATAAGGTATGTAAACCGCAACTTTTAACAATTTCTCCACTCTCGCTATTTCTCTTCCTCTTTATACAAATAAAACATGTATTTACATGATAAAGTTGAATTGATTTTCCGAAATTCGTATTGAATTAAAAAACAGGCATTTAACTATCAAAACAAATTTATTCTTTGTAGTTAATACACCACCTAACCCATGTAATATCTGTTTTGGTTTGCAATTTAATGTATGTATGTGCGTTTGAATAATTTGTAGTTGTAATCAAGACAAACCCTCTGTATATGTACCTATAGTAGTTTTGGTAAGGGGTGAATAGTTATTTAAATTCAATTTGGGTAACAACAAATGCTTGGCTTAGTTCTGTTTATAAACAACTTTTCAAGTATTCCAGTTAAACAAATTGTAACCACAAAGAAATTTTTTAAACAAATTTTTAGTGAAGGATTAATTTTTCGTGGAATTCGCAGAAAATTAAGCCCACACAATTACGGGGGTAAGTTTTTCGTATTTAGAAAATCTCTTTGTCCGAAAGATTAATAATTAAAGCTGGAATTTTTTAGTACAATAATAAGGATTTGAATTTTTTCAATTGGTACCTGGTAACTGTTTTCACGGCAATTAAAAAAAATCAAAATTTTTATTTAAGTTTAACTTTTGTTTAAAAAAATTGTTAATAAACACTTACCTGGATGTACTGCTTTGCCGACAACAATGAATGTTATTTCCAGCACCAGCAGAAATAAGTTCACCTAAAAAATAAAAAAACATAAAATACTTTAGAAAAAAATATACAGGATTCTGCTGTGAAACCCTAATATAAAGAACTACATTGTTATGTTATGTCACGAGAAATAGTCAAAAACAAAAAACTAGAAAATATAAAAGGGGAAAACATAACAAAAATTGTATGTACACAAAAGTATATATATATTACGTACAATTCCCTTGAGTATCTAAGATTTATTTAAAATCGTCTCAGTCGTTTTATAACAAAACCAACAACCCCCACATATTCATATAAAGAAAAAGAAACAGAACTTTCAACCCATTTCGAATGTTTACAATCTTAAATGATTATAATGTTGTTATTTTTCCTTTTTGATTGTCACGAATTTTTATCGTTTATAACTATATATGTTTACATCTTAATTCAACAATCACTTGACCTTCCCTCACGTTGTAAGCCGCCCCCACAGCACAACAACACAAGAAAATATATACATGTATATAATAGTGACATTGACTGATCATGCGGTTTTTGATATTCGTTCCAGATATTTCACAAATATCTGCTTTATCTTGACATATGACAAGGGAATTTTAATTCATTCTATAATGTACACAAATATTACACGTTTTTACTGGTTTGCCTTTTTATATTACATTTATATATATGATTAATTTAATCGTTATAGCGTGCGAAAGTAAAAATGACTTATTGAACAAATAAATTTTTGTGCCATTTCTAATTATTTCTCATGATCTCAGATGCAGTAATTAATCTAAAGTGCTTTAGTTTTAAATCTGTTTAAAAGCTAATGTATTTATAATAATGAAATTTTTTTCTGTAACAGAAAATTGTTGAAAAATGTAAATTGAACAGAAAATTTCAAGTTTACTTAATTATTTCAAGCATAAAATAACTGTTACATATAATGTTTAAATGCATTTTATGGGAAGGAAAAGTTTATTTGATCTTTTATAAATTTTCTTTTTCGATTATAATATTCAAATATTAAAATTATTTTCTAAATCTACATCTATTTACTTAAAATTCATATAAAACTTTGTAACAACAAATGTATAATATTTGTTCGTAAACAGTTTTCGCATTAATTTTCAAGAAATCATTGTACCATTAAAAATATTTATAAGAAAATTTTGTATATTTCATGGATATATAAATACTATATATATTATACATATTTTCTCTTTTCCACTCTATATAAGATGAAACGCCCATCATATTTTATCAAAATTGAATGTTCGTTCCTGTTTAAATAATATAGAGAGAGAAAGTCAAGGGAAGGTTTCAAAGAGTCCGTATTATTGTACGGTGAAAAGTGGATATATTTTCCTTTTGCCTTCTGTAAATATGTACACATAGCTTTTACAGTGTTAGAAAATGACGATTTTGTTATATGTATATATAAAACATTCAAATGAATATTAATGAATGAAAACACTCGTTCATTAAAATATTTTCACAAATATTTTCTAATCATTTACCTATCCCCCGACTAAAAATGAAAATTCTCTGTAAATATTTGTGATATTATTTTGATTAAATTTTACAAAGTAGAAAATTATCAGTTTAATTAAAATTTGTGTGGATTTTAACTGAAACAAATCATATTTATATGTCTCCTCTGATGAAAATTATTTTACATGAAGAAAAATCTAATAAGAATTCAGTTCCCAATGGGCATGTCTCCCCTCTTTTATTTTTTACTTGTGGTAATATATATTGGATGAAACATTTAAATTCGTTATGTGCCGTTATTCGAACCAAAGCAATCAATCAGTATCATTTCAGTAAGTACAAAACGTTTTTGCATTAATAAAAATGTCGTACCTCAAATTGACTTTCTGTTTTCTTTGCACGCAATTTCCGTAAAATGAAAGAAAAAAATACTTGAAGGGCGCGCGGATGTTCAACCTTTTTTTATGGTTCAAATAATACAGGGTGTCTATACATATACATACGTATAGTTATCTCCATATGCTTTTCAACACGTGATTTGGCAGACAAAAGGGCTCGAATTTCAACGCATTTTATATTAAAATGAAAATGTTTGACACATTTAACGAAGAGGATTCAGATTTCCGCGATGTCATCGATTCTATAAAAGCTCCTAGAGTTTCTATTTCCTTGCTATAATTAATAGATTGTAGTTCTAAATAACGGTATTTTTGAAAAATTAAATTTGTCTGAAACGACGAATATTGTTTTAGTTCTCATACCTATATCGTAATAAATAAAGCCCTGTTTTTTACCAACATTATTGATTTTTTGTCGACATTTCCGATTGACAATTGACAAAATGGACAATGAACTGTAATATTCGGCCAAAAAGCTTAATACTAATCTTGATTGGGATGCATAATGTGCTCCTCCAAGCAAATGGCAAACGAGTCGCAGGTTCATTTGGCTCGTTTTCCAAATATGCTTGTCGGGTTACAAACATTCACCTCCCAAAATCTAATATAAATAAACTATTTCCAGTCCTATTGTTATTTCCTATACGTATTGACTTAGATATATGGGCAAATTAGTGCCAAAGCTAATTTTCATAATCAAAATTTCAATCTAGACTAATTTAATTGTTGAGAACAACGTGTTTATTTATGGTTGATAAATTAGTAAATCCATGTATTATGTTAATTAATCTGATCAGCTATTGATTTCATCTGTATATAGACAGAGATATAGAGAGGGAATATTCAAATATATTTAATATATATGAAATCGTATTAATCCAGAGTTCTAATAATGCACATATATATAAACTACTACTATTAAATACTACCTCGTCACACTAAATTCATCCCCCTATCCGCAAAACAATTAAATTCGCAGATGTAAACAAGCTGTTGAATCGATTCTGGTAGGTCTATTTATTTGACCATAACAAATTATATGGCTAGTGTCAGATACAAATAGTTAATGAAATTTTAGAGGGGGCCTTACACAACAACAAACACTATACAAATAATTTCTAAACAACAAAATTCGACCAAACTCCACTATTATAACACTGTGTGTGTGTGTGGGTTTGGACACAAAAGAGGGAAGTTAACTCTAAACATATATACATATATATATATATATATTAATTTGCTTAGTATAATTCGCGTTGGTAAATTTCACTATTGCTACAACTATAACTATATAGCTAGTTTGTTGATGGAACAAAACGAAATACAGAGGGAATGAAGCGAGAGCAACATCTGTCACGTAACATCCACCACATCCTATCCTAATTCCAATAAACATCCTTCTCTTCACTATAATATATATATGTATATTGTACAACATACATAAAGTGGACATTCCACTGACCTTTTGTTGTATAAAATTAACTTACTATTAACTAAATTCAAAATCAGGAATGTGTTTTGCACTATACAACTGTTTACTATTATAGTGGAAAAGGTAAATTAGCAGATGCGACTAGGAGTGGTCTAACACTGATTGCAAAAACAGGACACTTGGCCACAATTTACAATTATATATAAATGTATAAACTTTATATACCTACAATATGGAAATTTTATGATATTTAATGAGAAAAACAGCTTCTTCTATTTACGTTTTTATTTAACCCTTTGTATATATGCATTTTTTAGTGTTTTGCAATTTATATAGTACGATATGTATAATAATTTTATGAATTTATGACTCTGAAAATACATCGTTGTTGTTTTAAAAGTTAAGCAAACACGAAATCAATTAACATTTATAAACTAATACAAACTCTCGTGGTCATAATTCAGCAAATATAAATTATTTACAAAGTAAATAAATTCCTATTTAGAATTATAAAGCACAAATTTAATCTTCAAATTCCATTTTAAGTACTATACGAGTATAATTAAATTACTCGTACTTGCTCTGTATTTTTAAGTGGAATAAAATTACTAAAATTTTAATTATTATATGAAAAAGGCAAAAATTACACTGTTTCTGTTTTAATCACTTTGATAAATATTTAAACAAATTCTATTTTCATTGCATCTATCATAAAATCAAAAGAAAACAAACTAGGTACATACTACATACATATATCGATCTAGATTTAATGATAATTACAAAAAACGAAGTAATTTTTGACTCAATTCTATACATACACGTAATCAAAAAATATACACGTAATCACATATATTTGTATTTATTTTTTTAACAAGTTACATGAGGGGCCGTTCAGGCCATTATTATTCGTTTTGAATATACCTATCTACAAAATTTTAATAAATTTATAAAAATTTCTATAAAACTCTATATAAGTATATACCTAATATATGTATGTATAAACTAATTTATGTTTTATAGATATTTTATATATGTATTTATTAAAATTTTGTGTATAATTTTTCAAAACGAACAATAATGTCTTGAACGGCCCCTCATATTGTACTACATGAAATTAAACTTAGCACGATGTAAGCCAAACAAAGTGGTGAGCTGGTTATTCATTTATTTCTATTTTAGTCAATATCAAAATAAATAAAAGCACAGTATAAAACATAAGCTTGTTGTGTTATTTTCCAATTACATTCACTAAAGTTTTCATTGTTTTTGACATGCTCAAGAAAACTATTATGTACATTTCTTCATAAAAAATAAAACAAGAATTCCAACACTAATTATTTGTAAATCTTAAAACAAACAAACATCTTACCTCCATTACATTATCTCTTCGCATTATTTTGCGTCATTATTCTTTGAATGTTCGGTCATAATGCAACAAAATGACAACGGCACATTGTGTGTGGAATCTGCAAAACAAAGGACAATATTATTATTTGTGCTTAATTGAATTCCTCCATTATACCATTTATATAAAATATATATTTATCCATTTTCCTAAACTGGATTAATGTACATTAAGTATAGCTTTTAAAATCTCTAACAATAATTCACAATAAAAATTAACTTAAACAAAATATTACAATCGTATTGTATATACGTATATGTATATAATATGAATTAAAATGAAATATTAATACCTGAATAGCAGATTATTTGATTAAATTCGAAAGCAACGTTTTGCTTTTAAATGGCAAAGACAATTTCAAAATTCCATCAGAGTAAACACGATTTATCAATGGAAAATAGTGTAAGCTTGAGGGAATTTTCGATGATTTTCGGGCTTTCAACTTTTCTGTGGCTCTCACTCTTTATTGCATTGTATTAACAGATTATATATATATATATATTCTTGGCCCGTATACAAAAGCACATTAATCACTCAAAAAGCTTAATTAAAACGTAATCGAGCGGTTTTCAAACTTCATTATGACTACCTATTTATCTCAGTTATAGTTTTATTAATGTAATATGTGTGTTGTTTTCAACTTATACACAAATAAACCACATATACACAATAATGCAATGGTTATATATATAAATTGGCTAAACTCAATATAATATAACGTTGAAGATTACTGAAAGGGGTGTTTCGCCCTCCAAATATTATTGGTTTGTGGTTTTGCTTTTACAATTTAATAGATAACTTTGGCATGGAAATTCTCTATAGCTTATTTTATATGGAAAATTAATACAGGCACGTGCCACATTTTACTTACTCTTCATTAACGTCAAATTAACATGTAATTATTTCTGTCAGCAATTTATTACCGTTTTCAATTATAATCATTTTTAAAAATTATCTTAAATAAATTTAATCCAATTAATAATATTTAAATAAAGATCAAAACTTGAAGCTTTTTAATTAGTTTCATTCGTTTCACTTTGTTTTCATATTGATTTAATGTCGTTATTATATAAAAGCTATGGCAAAAGTTTCAAAATATAATTTTTATAAATTTCCTTTGAAACAAATTATATGGTTTTCGGTCCGTTTTTTTGAAATTCGTTTATCACAAAAGTAAAACTTCAAGTAAGTATACAATAAATTAATTACAGGCTATTTTAACTGAATTATGAAATATGTACATATTTAATTCATAATATTTCTTTATTTTTACGATTTCAATATAAACATGTAAATATAAATATGAAAGACGAAAAATTTTACCAAGTAGGGCTAAAATTCATTTTAGACAATTAAATAAACATTTACGCCTTAAAGGGTTGAATGTATTACTAAAATTTAAATAATTCTATTTACAATATCAGTTAAATAAATGTTCTTTGTTAATAGATTTCGTTAAGAAATTGTATATGTATATAAGTATTCCTTCGGGCGATTACACTTACCTAAATTTTCCCTTTCAACTAATACTACATACATACATATATATGTATATAATTTAAGTTTAACATTTATGTCAACTGTTATATAGAGTGTGTGTGTTTGTAGAAATGTACGTGCCGTGTTATTATGCAAATTTCTATTAATGTACACGGTTTCCTGCCAAAATTCATCCTATTATCCACAACTACACAGTTACACACTGTGTATAGAAAGACTAGTATATTGAAAGCAACAATCATTTCCCAAAAGGTGTCCCATGTAAATCACCATCTATATGTATAATAATCTATGGACATACGTTCCATTTAATACACACAGTTTAAGAGCAGGAAATGTTCTTCTCACTCTCTCTAACTCTATATATATACACATTTAACGGCTTAATTTCGTTAAAAGGGTTGATAACATGCACATCAATTTCCTTCACCGAGAGAAAATGTTTTATTTAAAACTGTACTTTATATAATAAATAATTTAACTTATTACAAAATTGATTTATTATAGTTTATGCAAAGAAAAGTTTCAATAAACCAATTAGAAAAGTTTTCGTTGTCGTACGATTTAATTTCTCTTGTGTGCGATGGATTTAATTGTTAAAGTTTTATTAAAAAAAAGACTAAAGATCGATAAATGGAGACCTATATTAGTACATTCGTACTGGAATATCTTTAACCATATATAAACATAATCTTGTATCATCCCCCAAGTGTATTTATAACATAACAGAAAATTATTGTACATACAAACTCATTAAAACCGAAATTCAACCATGTGTTATACATATTCATGCTTACAATACAAAATTTTCAACGAGTTTTTGTGTAGAATAACTGAATAAGCCATTTTTCTCGCAATCACAGTCATTTTTGCTTCCATAAATTAAAAAAAAGTAATTACCTACACATCTTGAATTATGACAATTATTAAAATGAAAAAATTAATTAAGCCCCCATTTAAAAAAAATCTTATTATATCTTATTTCATGGTAGTAGTTAAATTACAGTTCCATTATAATATATAGAAATTTGATAAAATATTTTAAAACAGCTTTTAAAGTAATTAAATTATATGTTTGCATATATAAAATTTTATTTTATTAGGTATAATAGAAATGTGGAATATATATCAAAACCGAGAGAAAATCTCTTTATCCTCTAACACTTTAAGTTTATCGCGTAAACAGAAAATGTTTTTCCTCTTTTGAATCTACACAAAACTATTTTATATCTAAAAGAGTATAAAGAATCTGTTTTTAAAATGTTAATTCAACAAGTGATAGAAAAATTTATCTACACACCCATTTTGCACATACATAAAGACAATGTATAAATAGAACTTAAGATTAGTATTTAACTTTGTTCAGAGGAAAACCAAACAGCCAGCATTTAAGCATAAACATATGGGAAGCCGCAAAGTTTTATAGTATAATATAAACCGTTGCTCTCTTCTCATATACATACATATAAATTTTAGAAACAAAACTCAGCATTAGTCAGCACAAAAGCTTCCACCTAAGCTTTAATAAACAAAGATGCCACCTCTAATGTTTATCTCACAATAGTGATGATGACACCAGTTACAACAAACCCCTATAATATAATTTTCATCATGAATGTATGTCTTAAACTTTCATTATCTATAAAATGTTTGGCAAAAGTTTTAATTTATATTGTTTGTTGTCGTCGTCGTCGTGTTTCGCTGTTGACTGACTGATAAATATTTTGTTTACATTCTTATAGTGGGAAATTTAAAATAGTGTAAAGAAATAAAAATAAAATATATGTTTGAATGCAAAACTTTACAATTTCGTATTCAAACACTTAATTCTTCGTTGCATTATAATTGTAAATACAAATTTTAAAGTCCATTATAGAAACTACATAATTCATTTCCAATTGCAACATTCTATTATTTTATTAAAAAAAAACACCCAACCACTTAATAATTGTTAACATTATAACCATCCAAGTATAGTAGATAAGCGTGGAAAAGTTCTTTGGAAAAACTTATACACTTTGCGTGTGTTTTCCTCTATCTATATGTATATATAGCCGAAAAACCGTATACAACACATTCCAACAGGAAAACTTTTCTACTGCATTATATTTCGTGGGCAAATTTCTAAATACATTTTCAATGCAAAAGTTTGACACAACTTATCAAAGACCGTTTTCTATATAGAATATAGAGAAAAAAAAAACTTTTTATAAGAAAAGAAGAAAAGACGACAGAAAGAACACACTTAACTTGTTTATAAGCTCTAGGGGTTTAGGGGGTGAAATATATAATATTTATACGAAAACAAAAATGTTCATTTTCATTTTATTAGTATGCTAATGAAATTTTATTATGTAGTTAGTTTTCGTTGTTGAAATTAAATATATATTTTAAAACATGCATTTATACATTCATTTTCAATTCAAATGTGTGTTTGTGGTTGGTATTTTGTGGTATGTATGTTAAAGAGTGCATTAAATTCTAAAACAATTTATCATTTTTCAAACTGAAAATGTATAATAATATAGCAAAAGATTTGTATATTAAATTAGTTATTTTGGCTGAAATTCAACAAGTTCCATAAACTGAATATAATTATTTAATTATATGACAATTTATACCATTTTTTTAATATAAAGGTGAAACGCATTGCATAATAATGTAAAATAGATTAACATTTTAATTGTAAAACGTAAAAGAAAAATTGACTTGTGTCAAAAGAAAAAATTGCAAGTATTCAAACTTTTAAATTTCTCCTTTGAGACAACAAAATGAGAACTTTTAATATATTCTAAAAGTAAGTACAAAAGACCAAATAGAACAAAAAAAAAAACGACTCGTTGAAGAAAAATAGTGTTTGAGCATTTATTTTACACAAATGATTTTACACGTACAAGTTTTTATTACAGTGAAATTAAA
This sequence comes from Oryzaephilus surinamensis, assembly GCA_004796505.1. Classification (NCBI taxonomy): domain Eukaryota; kingdom Metazoa; phylum Arthropoda; class Insecta; order Coleoptera; family Silvanidae; genus Oryzaephilus; species Oryzaephilus surinamensis. The sequence goes on along the minus strand of SSSI01009421.1, from coordinate 56,016 downwards.
TTTGCATTACTAATTATAAAAATTAAGATAATATAATTTCTCCTTCATTTTATCCTCCAATATTATTATCAAATAATAATTATTAACAACAGATGGTCTACCTTGTATTTATATACATATATACATTATGTATTGATTACACTTTTACTTTCAAATGTTATTTTAATACTATTCTTGTTAATTGTACAACCTTGGCATCGAAAATTAAATTTTATTCGTTTTGCAGGAAACGTTTTAATAAACCACACTTTAATATAATATACAAAAATTGCAAAAGTTTTAATTGCGAAATACTAGGAAGAAGATAAATTTCTTCATGTACGATTTTGAAATAAAAATTTTAAGAAAGTTTATTTAATTGTTGATCTTAAATTCTGGAAATTCATTTATTACCTACAACTTGACCTTACCTTCATTTATCTCAAGATTATTCTATAATTTAAAATAATTATATATAGTACTAGTACTAGATTCCATATTTAGAACAATACTACATAGTTAAATAAACAATTTAAATTCATAGTTTAATTAAATTATGATTTTTGTATTGAAATAAAAATAAATCGTGCATAAAAAATTTTATTTATAACAAAAGCCACAAATTTGCATATAAAATGCATTGCATTTTTTACGAAATTAATATTTTATACATTTGTGTAGGAAGTATTATGCAAGTAATAGTAAAATTATATCAAACCGATTAATTACATATAAATACGATTAAATATTGTAATTTTATGAAATGTGCGTGTCTTTCACTTTCAATAAAATACGTATATCTATAAAAGAACGTGATTTAAATAACATATTAAGAAAAATTTCTATGAACATCACACAGGTTGAATAATTTATACGTATATACGTATATAATAGAAAAACTACTAATTCTTTTCAACAAATTACATTTTGTAATGGTAAATTGTTGCATAATAATGTCTTTTATGTTGTGTTTCGCTCTCATTATTCAAAGGAATTTTCATGTTTTTTAATATATATATATTTTTTCGTGTGTTTAGTCAATAAAACTTGTTTATTATAACATTTAAAGTGCAACTATGAGGTCAACAAAAGAAAGAAAAATAATACAAAGAAAAGCATAAAATTTATGAACGTCTCAAACAAATTGTGTCAATTTAAGTCTTTTGAAGCACTTGGGAGAAAGAGATGTGTTTATTTTGTTTTTGTTTATATGTATTTATTTGTCTAGCAATTTTCAATGAAGTGTATACTACGAAATAGCAAAAATAGCTTACACACAACAATATTATATATTTTCTCTTAGAAGAGTCTCTACATATAACTGTACAGCATGTACGAATCGATGTAGATATAAAGCTGTTATCATTAAATTTGCAAATTTATTTATTATGTTGAAAGTTGTGCATTGAAATGGAAAAGCGTATCTACTAATGCGTAACAATTTCCAATGTATAATAATATAATGCCAGACTGGCATTTTCATAGCATTATCCTTTACAAACAACATCTTGTCATGACATATTATATAGTTATAAAATGACTTAATCGATCCACATTAACACAGACAACTTACAAACATACATTTCCAGAGAGAAAATTCCAAACAATTAAATTAATAAATGGAAATCGTACATAATTTTGTACAACCTTCAATGTTATTATGAAATATTTAAATTAAATGATGTCATAAACATAAACGAATCATATATTGTTTTTTTCCAAATCAAAATTGTGTAATAAACAATAAAATGAATTATTTTTGATCTTTTCAAACTCGTAACTCCGAATAAAATATATATGTACCTATGCACTATATGTATATGCATGGCATACGGTCTCAATATTGATCAAAGCCAAATGATGGAAGCCCTTTTCTGTGACATTGTTTAGTACCTATGTATATATATCTGATTTTCCTTTATATATGTTGTATACTATCAAAATAAATTCCCTTTAGTGGAAATTTGATTTCAGGAACCGGATACATATGGATTGTCCCAAAAAAATATTTAAATTTATATACACGTATATTATATTTCGTATAGATTATTATTATTAAGAAATAACTAAACAACACATAAATGGTTATGATTGCAGTTTATTTATAATTATTCTATGATTATTACAAGCCTTCACCTAAATTTTTATCCTACTTCTAATATTTATACCATAAAAATGAAGTTTTCTGTCTAGTTGTCAAATTTTCTCTAAACTTTTCATGTTACATTCCAAATTAAATGTTGATATGACAAAAGAAACACTTTTATTTTACTGAAATGGAAAAAAGTTAATTGGAAACATGGAATATTAAAAGTTTCTCATATGCTTTGAAATATGTTTTTCATTTTTAAACCAATTATTACCTACCATTGACGAGTTTCGAAAAAAAATGGTTATCTTACCCACCACACATATTTTTTTTCGGTGAAACAGTAAAAATTGATTCATCAAACATGAGAATCGTGTCTAGAGAGGGAGGGAGCCATAAAGTCTAACAACAAAACGGACATAAACCTGATAAATGTACAAATGTTGCCCATTTTGCATTAATATCTATGTTAGCATTGTCATTAGATTGGTAGGATGGCACTTCCCTTCGCTCACACGATTGTTTATTGCTATTTTAGCGATTTGATAAACGATACCATGATTGATGGTTATTCAGTTTCAAATGTCAACTATATAATTGTTATTAACGAATATATGCCAGCAAGAGACAAATATATAACAAGGGTTTTAGAGCTTCAATTTGCTAGAATTTCGTAAGATTATGTCAAAGACGACGTCTATTAACTTAAATTATATGTTCAAAAAATAAATACAAACAAATAAATTAACAAAACCGTTTTTTAATGCAATAAATAACTAAAATCCATTCAATTAACATTTCACGAAGAATCTTTAATGAATAGATTTGTTTTCTCGAAAAAATTGGCAACATTTTCCCCCCTATCGATATTTTATTCTTGTCATAAGATGGTGCAAAAAGTCCAGTTAATTTAGTGATTGTGCTCGAAGAAAAAAACGAGAAAAATGGGCGGTTTTTCTATTCGTTCAATCTCCACAACTTGATTTGATGGCATTACATTGTCAGTTAATTAGCTAATTAGCAACGACACGGAAAAACCTTAACGATTCCACGTACATAAAAGTGTCTTTTTTATTTTTCGTAAGTACATCCACCTATACGACTGCAGGCAATAATAATAATAATAAATATAGCAAGTTTACTGCCCTTGACTTGATTTTATCCAAGGTAAGGTCGTAACAGACTTGCCACACACGACTCCCGGATCAGGGCAAACGGCAAGGCTTTTTCGACCATACCAAAAAAAAATATATTTCAACGATATGAAGAATATTTTCTATATAATAGCACCTTTCCCTCTTCTTTTCATATAAAACGTTAAGTTGAGTTGGCAGTCAGTAACAGTGTTATAGTAAACGTTTTCCGTTCCTCTTATATGGTGTGTTAAGAGAGTATAGGTATATATAGTACATATATATAAAGTGAGTGTGAGTGCATCCATCCTCCATCAACTTACCAATCAAAGTAAGTCAAACGGAAATAATGTGAATCGAGTTGTGCCTGGAACGATTTCTTTTAAAAACGTGGAAAAGTGTCATGTGGCGTTTTGTGCATGTTTTGATAATCTTATAACACTACGTATATCGTATAATATAACTACGAGATTTATTTATGTCACTGTTTGGATGTTAGTTTATTTCTTTTTACCGTTCCCTCTTCAAAATTGACAACCTTCTTTTCAGAAAAATTTGATTATATTCATGCTGCCGCCTATAAAAGTGCTGGTGCTTTTCATTTTCTTACAAATACATTCTATATACAGCTAAAATGTATATAAGCTTTCAATTATAAATTTGACTGGCAAAACAATAATAGAGCGTATTATTTTACTAAATAAACCATTATTTCATAAACAAAATTAAACAATAAATTTTATTTATATGAAACTAAAGCTATAAAATATTATTCTTTATTAGTATGTATTAGTTAAAAATTAAAATATTGCTGATTTATGGGTTTAGTTGCAAATAAAATACGGAAATTTATTATTAATACTATATTCAATCCAGTTTACCTTGCTGAAAATAATATCAAGGCTATAAAAATTTAATTTCCTACATAAAAAAATGCTAAAATTGAATAAACTAATAATATTGGTACAATTTTAAGTGAATTAAATAACACCATATAATATTACAATGTTGATGAATTTGTTAAAATTTAATTTTAGGCTGTTTTATGTAATTATATAGTCGGCTTAATGTTGCACATTTGTTGTTATAATTTATTTTCAACTCTCTTGTGTTTACATTAAAATATACGTATTTATAAAGCACAGTATAATGTTAATATGTATAGATAATGATGGACAAACAAAGCTAATTTACTAAAAATGTTTTCTTTCTGCTATACAGATGATGAGGGCAGTTTTACTACTTTTAACAATGGCCACATTGACAATAAGTCAACCACTCATCAACGAATACAATTTGATATCCGGCGGCGGCCCACAACCGTATAACTCCTTTTCAGGAATTGGCATTATACCGGCCGCACCCCAATACCAACAACAACAACAACAACTGTCACATCCAGCTGTTGTAGAAAATGCCATCGCCGAGTCCCAATTACCACCACAACTATTGAATCCATTCTATAAAAATCCTGTGATAGCCGATGCATTGGCCAAACAGTCCTGGTTCACTGACAAAGAATTTCCTGTACATCATCGTGAAGCTGAAAAGATTCCACGTTCGAAAATTTATGAAATTATTGCCAGATTACAGCACCGAAGATGAAAATCTTGACAATTCCTTTTATTATATGTACGAATGCAATAAGTGTGTATATGTGATTTATTTATTTGTGATTTTGTGTGTGATTGTAAATATATTGTTTTATTAATTTTAATACCTAGTTCTTTATTTGAATTGTTCAAATTAATTTTTAATTCTAACGTGCTAGAAAGCTAGATAGTAGACGAACCACCTTAATCTAGTTTATTATTAATTGAACCCTGGCATACATATTGTCATAATCACATCATCAATTAAATAGAATTTGTAATCGTAATTTGCCCTTTTTTCCAAATGTAAAGTTAAAACAATACGAAAACATTTTTGTATTATGCAACAACAATTTTTGGAAAGTTATATATACAACATTTAACTGTTTTGTACGTATTTTACACAGATAGCGAAACGCATTGTATTGTAATGAAAACAACCGTTTTATTTAACGTTTTCATTATAATGAAAATACAAGAAAAAAATGTTTACATTATAGATAAAATGTTTTGATTAAATTTTGATGGTTTCAAAGTTAATGTGTTGGTGCGTTTAATAATAATGATTACAATTACGATTTTTTTTTTCGTAATACTGTATTACGACTGTTTATTTAACAAATATTATATTATATGGTTGTTTCATGACATATAAATAAATACAAACAGTAATTTTATTTACATAAGAATACGAATTCTATGATATTATGTGATATGAATATTATTCCTTGATGGAATTGCTACAATAGAAAGAAAAAGGGCAATTTTTTACTGTTGTCTTTCTATCTAGAAAGATATAAGTAAATTTTACTGTATTAAAAAGAAACCAGAAGAAAAAATATATTAAAGAGTTTCATAACTTTTCTCCCAACAAACATATAGAGAGAGAAAAAAAAAATGGAAAAACTAGACCAGAGAGAAGAAAATTGAAACCAGAAACTTTTGGTTTAAGGACACCCATTTTGCATACTTCAGTAATTAATTTGCTTTCCATCTAAATACTGTCATCCCCTTATAAGAACCACTCCATCAGCATTCCTAAATTTAACTTATACACTAGCTTAAACTCCTAAATACTCTAATAACTAACTACTAATAATTTTATTGTCAAATCATGTATAATTAATTATACAGGAATCGATTTGCTCGGTTTCAGGGATAGTTTCAATGCAAAACCTGATTTTAATATTATACGAGTATATAATACAAAGGGATAATGATTGCTACAATTTTAATCAACTAAACAACACAGTTCTAATATTCATAATTTAAACGATGGATTTAATTTTAATCGCTCAATTTTATTAGATAAAACTGTGATAATATACTCTCCTATATTTTGCAACTATATAAATGGAAAAAGAAAACCTAATGTTAATAATCTTTAAAAAGGATTAAAAATTGCTTCAGTTTTAATCTCACAGAAAGACCATTCCTAATTTTAATAATTAAAACTCTTTAGTTTTAATAGACTAAATAAACTTGAACTAATTTTAATAAAGCAAATAATGGATTAAAAACTGCTGAGCTTTTAATCGACCAGAAGAGAACCACTTCTAATTTTACTTCAAAACTTGTCTTAATAGTTTTTATTAAAAAAAAAACACTAATTCTAATTTTAATAAACTATTTTAACAACGACTTTTTCATGCTCAACAAACCGAAATCTTGGTAACGAAAATCGTTACATTTATATAAAAAAAAATAATAATTAAAGAGGTAATTAACTTGATCATAACTTTTCCATTTTATTCACATTGTATCATATATGGTGGAAATAATTACATATTCCACATTAGAAATAAAGTCTGTAACACGGTAATATTCATACAGTTGTAATTTCATTTTCGTTGTGTCGTAATTCAGTGCTTTGATGGCATTCGTCGTTGTCGTCGTCGTACAAATGAGTCCTAAATAAAAAGTTTACAGAATACATAATAAAAAAAAATATCGCGTATATTATACACTCACAACCATTGTATACATATATATGTATAATTCACCGCAATTTCAGTTGGAAAACATTAACATTGTAATTGTACAAATTGTAAATGTCTTTGAAACGTGTTAATAAAGTAGCTGAAGCTTTTACTTAAAATAATTTACAAGGCGAACGTAAAAGACAAGGCTGTTTTTATTAGTTATAATCATGATGAAATGCCAAGTTCTCAGCATTTGAGAGAATCTTATTTAAATAATTATATTTGAAAATGTTTTAATTACAAAAACCCAACTAATACGTATACATATGAAGAAAAATAAGTTTGTCTCTTTTGTTTCAAAATCACGTTTAAGAAAACTTTGATTAATAACAATGATTAGTTTAATAGTATGTATTAGTTAAGTGTCTAGTTGAAGCAATTTAATGTGCACCTAATAAATTTCAGTTTTAACCAAACCCTCACACTAGCCGAGAACAACTTTATACCATACACACATTTATTACTACAACTTTTCGGTTAAAGAAGAAAAGAGAGAACACAACTTCGTTCTATGCTCTTCGAAAAGCAATTTCTAAACGGTGAAAATCCTATGCGTGTGCTTTTCTTTCAAGATTTACACCTTTAGACAATATAATACCAAATATTACACAGACAACGAACATTCTATAAACTCTAATATAATAGCATATATTGAAATCATTTGTGGCATGATAATCCTTCATATATTAGCACTTTATATAGTCACACTATATATCAAATATATGTAATTTGAATGTTTCATTTTGATATAATAAATAAAGGAATTTTGAGACTTTGCAAACTAATTAAACTTGTGTATAAATGCAAACGCAATTATTATTAAAACTCGTGGATTTTTCCTTAAAGTTCACAAGATGAAAGCTCGAAAGCATTTTTGCTTATTTTAAAAATTACAAAACGTGCATAATTATACAGTGGTGAGTATTTTAATTAAAAAAAATAAAGGATACACTTTTTGCATAGAATAGCAATAATGAACAAAAATCTACCCTCAAATTACCAATAAAACAAAACCACCAATAAATACATCACTAAATTAGATTATCTTAATGACTTTTTGGTTACCGCAAAAACAATAAATTTACCAACAATTTAATTCTGTTAGCATGTTATATTTATTAGTAGTCGTATCAAATTGTATAAATCGTTTTGTTACGAAATATACACTCTTGTATGTAATGTGTGGAGGGATTTTAAAATAAAACAAACATGCATCAGATGGAAAATTATACTCCACAAAAAAAAACACATACAATCACGATATCATGATAATAATAAAACAAGAAAGTCGTCAGAAAGTTTTCATCATTAATATTATTGCTGCACATCTTCATTGTCGTTGTTGTTTTTTTCTTTTATACGAAATGAACGAAGGAAGTAAACTTTGTCAATTGTATTGAATTTATATAGAAATGTTAGTGAATTCACATCAATATTGATTTTCTATGCAAATATATACTAGCTGGCTTAAGTATACGTCTATATACATATAGATGCAAATCAACTAACTGCATCACGAATTACGAAAAAGGAACTTTTTATAAATCCAAATTATATAAAATTGCTTCTTTTTTGACAAAAATTATACCGAAAATGTTAAGTGAATTCATTTTGTTGATTGTTTTTACACGTTTATCCACAGCACGAATTGTAAGTTGAATTTTTATTTATTTATATGTGATTAAACAAAAAATAGTGGACATTTTATCAAAATTGTCATTAAAAGTAAAACACTTTTCGAAAAGTAACTGTTTTTAAGTCATATTAGCATTACTTTTTAATACTCTTCAATAAGTACTTAAGATTTTATAAGTTGGAGCAAGTATACTTAGTAAAAATTATTTAGTTTTTCCAAGCTTTATTGTTAAAGTTTTGAAAAAAAAATGGATTTTATAATACAGCAGTCATTTTGGTAAAATAAATGATGAAGATTAATGGATATCAATATCAATTATAAAATATCTTTTTCATTCGCGATTTGTGGGAAAATAATAAATCATAATTTAACCAATAATCGTTTTATTAATAAACTACTACCTGCTGTTTTTAATTATTTAATTTATTATCCAACAAAAAAGTGATTTTCCCGAGGATTTTCCTTTATTTATTGTTGAACGAAAAAATTAGTTCTTAAATTTTTCTACTTTCGTTCAGAAAAAAAACTTTTTGTACTTGTTGAATGGTCCTTTTTTTCCACCCCCTTATAAACTAGTAAAAGTTGTTCAAATGCCCGCACATATGAAAAGTTTTTTAGAAAAATCTGGCCGAAATTAGCACTTGTACATTTTCTTTTATAGTCAAACATTGAATTCAGTACCGATGAAAAGAGTCAATATATAAGAAACAATGAAAATTTCTACGAAGAAACTAGCAAAACGGAAGTGGACCCTGCATTACTATATCCGGATTATCCGAATTTAACAGAAATACCCGAGACGGAATTCTCTTGTAAAGGAAAAGTTAATTGGCGTTACTATGCCGACCCGGATGCAAACTGTCAGGTAAATTTACACATCAATTCTTTTGAAATTATTAATTCTGTAAAAATATTTCTAATTTTTCTAAATAAAACGATTCATGAAATAATAAAATTCTTTAAAAAGCTTCACGAAAATTCCAATTAATTTATACAATTTGGATAAAAATTGTCTGAAAAATTGAAAATATTTAAAATATAAAACAAAATTCAAATTTGGTGTAAAAACATTTTTTATAGCGATTTTATGATTATTAAATAAAATAAATAAGAATTATAAGTGAAATCAGTAATTTATAGTATGTATTATATAAAATACACACGAAAATACACGTTGTGGGAGAACTTTAGGCTTATTAGCTTTAAATATAAACCTCTTATTAAGGAATTGATTATTAAATATTAATCTTGAGATTATTGGGAAAAACTATTTCTTGTTAAATTTCTATACTATTATAAATAATTACAAATTTCAACAATACACGAATGGTTAGATAAAATTTTATTAAAGTTAAAATTATAAGTAACACGTGGAATTTTTAAAGTTTTATAATTTTCGACATTTTTGAGTTTTTTGCCATTTATAACCAAAATATTGAACAATTCATCATAATAATCAATAATTTACAAAAGGAACGTTTTTATTTACATATTGATTAGTTAGGTAGGTAGTATTCGAACCACATCAAACTACCAAAAAAAAAACCTCATTCAATATAATTATGTATTACCTTATATAGTTAAATAATAGATATTCCATTAATATTTCAGGTATTCCACATTTGCCAATCGGATTATGCAAAAATTTCATTCCTTTGTCCAATGGGCAGTGTATTTAATCAAAGATATTTGGTATGCGATTGGTGGTACAATTTTGACTGTAATGATGCTATAAATTTGTATGAATTTAGTAGTGAAATTAATGAGCAACTGGATATTGTACAGGTCGAAGGTGAACAAATTTGATACACAAAAAAACCGAACACAGAAAAAATATAATGCAACATAAATAATTACACAATAGAGACCTGCCTGTGTGTGTGTGTGTGTGTGTGTGTGTTGTATTTTTTTTGTTTTTGCAGGCTTCATAAGCAATTAATAAACGTTATTTATTTTTCCATAAAAATAAAAATTTAATTTGCTTTCGTTCTATATGCCCGTTTTTTATTTTTATATTCCATTTCTTTCTCTTAACTGTAAAGTTACAATAGGACCTGTAGGATCTGTATATAATAAACTGCTTCATAATAAATATAATAAATCAAAATGAATGTGCGCCACTATGGCGTGAGAATCCGTAGAAATTCATGTAATATATTATGAGTTTTCTCGTCATACAAACGCGAATCGAATGTAGAGAATGGCACACGAAAGAGAGAACAGAGACGAGAATATAAATATATTCGTTTGAATGCAAAAATTTATAGTTGAACCTCCTCGAAACAAACACACTGTCGACAATATTATGGAAAAAATGTATGGCCCGAATCGAATTAGAAATTTTTATAGATTTCGATTGAATTTTTTTATTAAAACAAAAATTATTTTTTTATATTTAATCTTAGACAAAAGAAAACACTAACAATGTTATATAAAATACATAATAATTGTTAAAAGCTCAACTTAACCTTTGAATATTGTATATATTATAAGTGCAAAGATAACAAAAGCTCGCTCGAAACTTCAGAATAGACTGAAATAATGCTTTTCATATGTTTATATAAAAGGAAAACCATTTGAAAATATTGTAATTATTCTTTAAAGTTGTATGTTTATTAATTTTTCATCTATATACACAAGCATTTGTACCAGGTATATACGATATTTCTTTTCATTCCTATAAAATTGAATAAATTTTAAATTTAAATCGCATTTTTACGCTACATTAGAGTTCGAATTTATGGGACAGGTGAATTTTGGAATGATTTGTCAAGTGAATAAAGTGCCATGACCACAAACCAAGAAGAATATATGTTTACACCATATAAATTACCAAATAACACAAGGAAATGGAATCATATCAAATCTGACAACAAAAGGAAAGATTTTGATGCCATTTAATTATAGAAAAAAACAACAACTTGAGACAGGTGCTCACACATTCTGGTTAGAAAGAAAAAATTTCCCGAAATAGAAATGTTGTTTAGTAAAGTGGTTTTGTAGTTTCACATCGACTATTTTCTTGACATTATAATTTTATACGGACGAATTGAGTGCTGCTTTATATTGTTGTATTTTTCACCCATTATTTCTATATATACTACCCAACATTTCTACTCTCTTTTCTGAATGTGACACGTTCAATATTTTCTATTGTTATATAGGTATATATTTCAGGAATGTTTACGAATATAATAAAATTGTTAAAAGAAAATGAAAAAACGGAAACAGATATTATTAAGTACGAAATGGGGAATTAGTTGAAAACCAAAATGATAATATAACACTAATGGGTGCACTTAGTGAGGAATAGTTTAACATAAATTGTCTTGCAGATATTGAAATTATCTAATTTCAAAACGTTTCAAGTTCGAATATTACACAATTATGAAATGCAACAAAATAAACAAACAGAAATAATGTTTTCATTTTCTATTATAATAATATTAAATTTTGTACATTGTTTTTAGTATTTTTTGAGAAAATTATAAGAAAAATGCAATCTTCAGCTAAAACACTCCTGAAAAACCGACAACAATCTCTTGCTCGTGAAATTATAACAATTTAAAGTTGAAATTTACCTCATACAACCTCGACATCGTCTATTTGTGTTACACGAGAACAAGATGAATATATATATATATTGCTGAAAAGGCATACATTTACACAATACGCCTGTAATCTACATGATTCATTAATTTATTTAGGAATTAATGATTTTAATTTAATACACAATCGCATTTATATTATTTATTGACAATAAAATCAGTTATTTATTAATTAAAGTGATAAATTAGGAATTATTTGTTGGAATAATTTATCAGCAAAATTTCAAAACTGAAACTTGGCTCAAAAATTTTTTTACTTATATTTCAACTTATAAATTAATTAAGTATTGTAATAATGATGCGTAAAAAGTTTTTTAACAAACTTGATAAAACAACCTTCAAAAATACTAATGAAGAGAAAAAGCTTAATTATAATATTACAAAGTGCTTTGAAGTTGAAAATTGTATTAATTTTCTTTAAAATTATTAAATGGCAATGAATAAAAAAAAATTGGCCAGATCATAAATAGATTTATCTGTTTATCCGGGCACCAGCATAATATTTTTTTTTGTGTTAAAAAAGCATGCACATTTTAAAAAATTCTAATAAATTTCACCCAAAACTTTTTACTCCTCCTACAAATTTTTTTCTATAGTTTTGTTCTGTCTGTTGATATAAGTATTCGTATATGAACACGTTTTCAACGTGAGATAGAGTCAGAGGAAAAAAACGAGTTGACAAACGGCAAAACTGTAACCGACAAAAAAATTATGTATGTGACCAAATGTTGGGAAGATTGCGGACACAGTCCCAGGATTTAGGGACGATTAAATTGTTTTTATAACCATATATATGTACAAAACTTAAATGCATATAAATTTTAATAGGATTTTTATGGATAAATAGAAACTTTAACCCGATATATATAAAACATCCATAGAAATCATGAAATTTATATATGAACGAGTATTTATTATACGATATGCGAGTTTTAGGGGTGCTTTTAATACACGATACTTAATCTTTTAACAAGACATTACATCCTGTATTATATCTATTCTATACTATAACTCGTAGAACGTTCTAGCTGCTCTAGAAAAAAAGATAGAATCTTTTGCCCACATGGGTTAGAAGTGTAAAAATTTGAAAATCTCATCACATAAAATAAAACTTTTGACTTTTTATAAAATAAATAACATTTTCGGATGTATTTATTAATAACTAAAACTAACAATAATAAAAAAATCCTAGACAACACTAATCAAAGAACATTATTATATTTTCATATAATTAAAAGCTTTATATCCAATTAATTTGTATTATACAGAATGTTTAAAAACATATAATTTGGTTTTAACAAATGTTTAAAACGGAAACAAATTGGTTTTATTTGTAAAATATTTGATTGAAATTACTATTAGAATTTCGATTTTTAAATTAAAGTAACAGTTTTTCAGTAATTTCCGATTTCTCAAGACTCAAAGATTCAAAAAAACAATATGGATATTTTATATATGCATTTGATGGAAAATCTAATCATAAAAAGATGATTTCAAATTATTTCATTCGAATCAGCTGTTTTTGAAAAAGCTCTCTAACTTTTAATCTAAGTTTCTTTAAAAGCTTCGTTGTACAATTTTATTCAAGTTATTTTCAGGTAATTACAAATTTAAAGACCCAATATAAGAATATACACGTAAAAACCATTAATATAGAAATTTCGGCTTAATTATTCTAAAAAATATCCATACATACACACAATGTACGAGTCATCCCCTTTAACAGTTGAACATTTTTTGGTCCATTATTTGAGTAATTAACGGAAAGTGGACGTATTTCATGATTAAATGTCTTTTACAGCAAGGCAAAATTGAAATTACAAAGCAAAAATTCAACAAGACTCAATTTAGTACAACATTTCCATTATAATTTTCTATTTTTTTTTTACTGTCAATAAATATAATCTATAAATCAAATTAATTAAACCATTATCATATAATAATATTCAACAATATATAAATACATATTTGGATATAAATGAGAATTTTTATATGACTTTCATATTCCCCTAAATTTTTTTTTCAATATTGGTTTATGAAAATTTTATTGGATTATCCGATAAATACTTAATAAAAATTGAACATAAAAAATTATGTTTTGGTATTTCTGTTATATTGAGGGGAATTAAAATCATCAAACAATATTATACAATTTTATTAAACTTTATATCTCGTATAATGGAATATTTATAATAATTCGATATAAATTGAAAATATTGTTATATCAACTTGTATGTCCAAAAAATGAGTTTAAAATTTTTTTATACGATTAAAAATACAATATGTCGATATCATACAGGTAATATATCACTAATATCACTTTTACGTCATTATTTCAAATTCGTAATTAAAATTTTATTAAGCTTTTTATCATAAAACATATAAACAGTAATACATCAAGGTTCGTGTACTTTATTACCAATAAATATTGATATTAAATTGTAAATTTAAAAACTTTATTGTCAGTTGATCATGAAATTAAATAAATTTTAAAGAAACAGTGCTTTTTGGGTAAACTTTCACCTAATTATTATAGGTCTGTTCGGACAAGCCGTTAGTGGACTATCCAATGGATAGGTCGTCAGCTCCGTATTGCTCAGATACGTTTTAATATACATTAGAAAGTCAGACCGAACGGTTTTTTTCCAATGCGCATGAGTCGTATCGTTTGTAAACGATAAATAGCTTTGTCCGAACAGACCTTATATATTTATCAACTTTTTTTCGAAAAAAATCACATTTTTATAACATAATCAACATAATTCCATGTTTTATAACGTATAAATATTCAAGAGAAGAAGTTTTTATAAAGAAAAAAAACAGAACTAGTAAAAAAAGCTCTAAGCGCCACTTTCTTGTTTTATAGCTTTTCGTATAAAGAAATGACTGAAAAAAAAACATCACAAAATGAGCCTAAAACGATGTTCTTCCTTACACCTTGATGTCATGCAATATCGTTAAATAAAACAATTCAATCCTTACTGAAATAAATATATTCCCAACTCAACAAGTACTTTAATAAAAATGTTAAAAAAATATGTAAATGATTAGGATAATTTTCCTTAGGTATGAAAATGATCATTACGAAATGTGGACGTAAAAGTGGAAATGGACCCATTTATTGATGGGTTTTTGGAAGAGTTGTTGAGGTTTAGTTGAGCGTGCATACGTGAATTCCAGATAGAATTGGGGGATGAATTTAAAAAGTTTTTCACATCCCACGTAACTAAAATATCATTAGAACAAAGTTAACGAAGAAGATCCATTAAAAGGGAAAAAGGAACACTAAAAGAAAAAAACTAGAAAGAATACAATTTACAATTATACTATTGAAAAGGAAACTTTTTTCCTATAATAAGTATAAAATCTCATTAAGCATATAATAATAACAATCTTAATTGAAAAACAAGTAATCCAAGATAAATTTCACGAAATTTTTAAGTACCACTTAAACGAAACATAAATAATTAAATAAAATGGTTGAAAAACTGAGAAAATAAGAACAAAAACAAAAAAATTAGCTACAATTGTAATTTCAGTCTATTCTGTATAAATAAATTAAAAAATAATACGGAAACATTTAATGGATTTTAAAAAGGAAAAAACTTTTTAACAAAACTTTCCAATTAGGAAAAAATTCATAAAATGGTACATCTTTTTTTCTTATAACCAAATAATAATAGATGTAACCACAAACGGGCACAAAATTCACAACAAATAATGTTGTACAAGTACAAGTTAGTATAATTTGTTAATTAGAACCCTTTTCTGACATATACATATGTTGATTGAAACAAGAACACCCTTTAAACACAACAAAACAAAGTAAAACATTGAGAGGGGGGTGCAATTCAATGTTCTGGCCTTAACTAAAGGACACTTTAGCCCCACAATACATAAAATAACTAAAATTCACCGGTTTTGTAATTTACCCTTCCATGTTTTGTCAAACAAAATAACAATATTCATAATTTACTTCAAAACCATAGTTCTGAATTTAAAAAAAACACATCTTCAGATCATTACAACCCTTAATTACGTTTTTAACTGTTCTATCAGATAAAAAATTAAAATTCCACTCACTTACCAAATATATAATAAAATTTAATTTGTTTTTCTGTGTTTGATTATCGCCTGAAAAAAAACACACAAAACTGACACGTTTTAAAATGTTTATAACGTGACTGAAATTTCCACCCCAAATACACGTTCGCGTGCAACTATTAACGAAGGCGTCGCGACGCCAACTTGTGGTTGATAGCGGCCTTCTAGAACTGCCGCCGCCGTTGTGTATATGTTTGCCATCAAAATATACGCGCGGCGCACGCTCTCCACCCCTTAATTTTTTTACATATTTATATATATAGCTATGTAGACTAATCGCGGAAATGCACATTTTAATTTACAGAAAAATTTTACTTACCTTGAGTTTAAAATTGACCTTATAAGTACATTATTTGCATCACAAATTCATAAACTCACTAATTTATTAAGATTTAAATTGAAATCTTCAAGCTATTATTGAATATGTATTAGGGCTTTTAGGTTGGGGAAAGGCTAAATTTCTGTTTTGTATATTCAAGTAGTTAATAATTTTCTTATTAGTATACAAGAAAATTCATATATACATACATATTAAGTTTGTAAAAAGTTTTATTAATATAAATAAATTGCAACCTTTTATAGAATATAAAGTGGTTCATTTCAAGTGAAGAAAAAAATTATTAAATAATTAATTTCCAAGTTTAATCAATGTAGATTGGTAGTCTTGAATGAATTAATAAAAACAAAACAAAAATATAGCTTTAATTCATAAAAATGTCTCTTTAGAATCATAAATTTATCTTTTATATTTAGCGGACACGTATTTGAAAAATAAAAATCATTCTCATGAGACAGATGTACTTTATAACCATTACGTTGTGTCAATTTTATTTTCGTTGGGCCCTTTAAATTCATATGAATTGTTATATACATACATATATATATATATATATATATATATATATGGATATGTAAACTTTGAAAATTGTTGCACAACACACAAAAAAATAGTATTTTTTGTGTAAAAAATTTAAAATCAACACTTTTTTTTTTAATTGTCATGAATATTTTATATTAAATTCGCTATTCATCAAAACAACATTTTCATTTTTCCACTGCAATTCATTAAAATAATATTCCTCTCAAAAAATAATTATCACCAACTATCTCCCAGACTTTTTATAACGCGGTACATTTTTTTTGTATAAAATGGCATTTTTTTTACACACACATATAAACATTTTGATAAATGTGGCCTCGTTATAAGTATAAATGATAGAATGTAAAACACTCCCGAGATTTTGTGTACATTTTATTCAATTGGGAATATAAATTGTAAATGCATAGTGGCTGTTTTGTTGGACCTATTTTGATACTATAGTTTGGTTTTGAGATCAAGTAATGTGGCTACACTCAAATGGTACGTGAGTTGTATGCCAAAAACCGATGGAGCTAAATATATTCGTTGTAATAGAACAAAAAATTATGACTAAAACACCCTCACATACATTTGATGTGATCAACGAAATATTGTTTATGCACATTTGAAAGAAATTCATCCAATACTAGTTTTGAATAGTGATGAGCTTTGAATATATGTATATATTTATTAATAAAAAAGCACACAAATTGAATTAGCATTCGTGTAAAATGCATTTTTCTTGTTCCATATTATAAATCCATTAATACTTATTTTATGAAATATCCGTTATAATCAAATTACATTAAATTCATACCTATATAAATAAAAAATTCCAACGTTTTTGTTGTTGAAAACAGTTCATTAGGAAAAAAAATTACCTTAGCCCTTATAGCCAATTATGAGAATAATATCAAATTTTTAATTTTAATATGGCAAAGAATAAATGATTACGTAAAGTCACTTTAATAAAATCTTAATTTTTCAAAATAATTTAATAACGTTCTAAATTTAAACGATACTTCATAATATTTAATATACTCGTATTTCATCTCTGTAGTATTGTGGAATACCCTATAGTGGAATAATTGTAGAAACGTGTTATTTGAAATAAAATTTACTTAGTAAAACTATTTAAAATAGCAGTACTTAAAGATTATAAATGCAAAGTTCGTGGAAAGATAGATTACACAGCAAGAATAGAAAGACAGTTGGTGGATTTACGAGAAGGTCCCTTTCAAGTAATTTTCACCAACGAAATTGAGTAAAATGGTTTTCTGTGAAGGTGCAATCCGCATAAAGATAAGTACCTCCGAACATTATAAAATGCAAATCTCCACTGTAGGTAAGTTAAACACGAATAGAATAAAGATAATAAGAAGCCCCATATAATAAATGGTAGATTGTAGTCAATATTTTTGTCAGGAAAGCACAATTTTTTTTACCTGGTATAAAATATAATAAAAGTTAAGTATTTTAAGAAGAAAATTTCCCCATAAAATATTATGTTATCGGTACGAGGGGTGGATTGTAAAGTTTCTTTTTTCTGCAGACGATAATAAATCCGTTAAGTAAATATTCATGTTAACCATTTTAAAATTTACGGATAACAAGAAATTGGATTCTCTACGACTCTCTAGCTTATTCTTGTAGTCTTGTGATCTATTTCTTGTGAAATAACTATTACTTTCGACTTTGGAAATATACATACATGAAACTTCTATACATATAGTACGAGTATATGTATATATATGCAACGGGAAAATCGCTTCAAAATCCTATTTATGCAAATTTTTATTGTATAACAGAATTTAACCT
This sequence comes from Oryzaephilus surinamensis, assembly GCA_004796505.1. Lineage (NCBI taxonomy): Eukaryota > Metazoa > Arthropoda > Insecta > Coleoptera > Silvanidae > Oryzaephilus > Oryzaephilus surinamensis. Next base: position 37,216 of record SSSI01009421.1, on the reverse strand, counting down.
AGACATTTTACAATGTTCGCTTGTTTCTAACTTTTTATATTCCACATATAGTATACACAACAAACATATTTACATAAAATAATACACCCCCTCCAACCCTTCATCCTTCATCCCGTTCTCGGTACTTTTGTGGAAAAACAAATTTTATTTGAGAAAATCGCATCAGATACTGAGAGAGTGAGTTAATATGCTTGGAAAGTTTCTCATAAACACGAGGGGCATGAATGTGGATAGATACAAACACAAACTGTCCAGGGTGGTCCGTCCTATAATGGGCAGAATGATCTATTTGAGTGTAATGTGCCCCTAGGGATAGCCCGAACGTCAATTAGCAGGTGTGCCCAGTTTACTACAAACTATTCTAAATCTATACTTATATCTACATGTATACAAAATTATCCTGTATCAACAATTTTTGACTAATTTCACAGTATTATGTTGGTCTCTGTAAATAAACTTAATTCATTTAGCTACAAAAGGTTTTTATTAAAATTAAAAAGTCCATATATGTCAAATTCGATAGATAGTTTATCGAAAAATTGTGGAAACCATGGCAACAGATCTGAAGTTTTGTACATCATTTAGTTTCATAGCAACGAAAATAATTGTATATATCAACAATTTTTGACAATTTTCTGTTTGTTGGTTGTCGTAAATAGAATTAATTCGTTTACAAGAATTCTATTAGTTCCCAATTCCTGGCTTTACATTAACAATTAGTAAACTGAGAGAAGAAAAAACATTCGAAACAGTTGCAAACTTAATTATAATCCCGACTAGTGGCATATCAAATGTTAAACTATAGTTGAATTAAATTGGGATTATGCATTAATTAAAAGGGATGTCAAATAAATCAATCTCCTTATGTCGATCTATCTCTACCCTATAATTCACTATACGTATACTGTATTATATTGTATTACGTCCACTATTCAAGTACCCAATTAAAACTTTTACTCAAAATAATCAAAACTGTCCAACAGTTACCAAAATTTAGACCTTTCTACTTCCGAGTCGCTCACTTGGACTCGAAACTCTCTGTTTTCAGTTATTATGTATTGAATACGAACATGTTATAAACTAATTATTGTGTGAAAGAGAGTGTCCGAGCATATAAAGTTAAATTCTAATCGGGTACTAGGTTAAATCTGTTATTATTGTACTATTCAATGAATAAATTTTATACTGGGTATAGGTATATAAAATCAATAAATTTGTAGTAATAAAACTGTTGGATTGATTTTCTTACAACATGCAACTATTGAAATTGATTTCAATTAGAATTTCATGCCTTCAAACTACAAAATTACAAATATGCCATTATAATATTGCATATGAATCATATGATGTATAATATGGGATTTTATACTAAAAACACTATAAATCCAAAACCATTAACTGAAATGTCATGCATTATACTTATGTTCCTACTTTATGGAATTATGGATTTATTGTGAAACATTCGGATTAAATAAAATCATACATGGGTTTTGCATGTTAATTGATTTTTTTAAAAATTTCTTAACGAAATCCAATCGATTTGAATGATAATGTTAAACAATCACGTAAATTTTCCAAGCTGAAAAATTGATAAGAGTTATGGTGGCTAGTTTAATCGGAAATGCATTTCCTATTCTACAATTTTCCAACATGAAAATATATGTTTGCGTGCAAGCACCACTAGTTAATTTAAAAAAATAAATATATACGAGCATCCACTGACAAACTATTTAAAATCAACAAAAAATTGTTCTCGAAAATCCAACACCAATTCTATTAGCAAATTTAATATTGTAGATTAATAATAAACCTTTTGATAACTATACGCGCAAATTCAATTAAGGTCAAAAACACTTTTATGTACATAATAGTTTATAACTAAAGTAAAATGAAAAATAAACATTCTGAAAAATTACAAACCAACAGAAAAAACTAGATAAAATACTTCTTAGAAGTGTAATAATTCAGGTAGCAAAGATATAACAATAATATGGGGGTGGGGTTCGCCACCCTTATAAGTATAAAGGAAAAGCTGAAAATAATTTCATTTCGGCAAAATGGTGATTCGTGCTGTCGTGTTAGTTTGTTTAACATTAATTGTTGTTGGTGTATTTGGTAATCCAACAACAGTTGTACCACAACCGGTTTACAATAAACCAATTGAATCATCAACACCAAGTTATATACCCCATGCAACTTACCCTTATGCGGACACATTTGGTGGTAGTGCACCAATTCAATCATCCTATGGTACATATTTGTATCCATTACAACAAGAATATGTGGCCAAACAAGATTCGTCCTACATGTCCTCATTGTTACCAGCGGCTCAGGTAAGTGCATTTGCAATTTAATTACAATTTACGACAAGTTTAATTGGATTATTATCTTGTCACAGTTTAATTATTAAGTAAAATTTATATTAAATTGGAACGTATACGAATTTTTCAATAGGTTTAAAATCTGTACGATAAAATGGATTCAATTTTACGCAAAATTCATTAATTTTAAACTGTTTTTCCATAAAATTTTGTATTCTTCCACATATAATCTATACTATAAATTTACGTTGTAATTCTATACAATATTTGACAGTAATGGGCACTCGGGGAGACATTTATTCTTTTGGAAAATTGTGTCACCAACAGCCAACAGCACATATTCTTGTTTTTATTATTTTTATGAAAACAAAGACTTGTATAATCAATAATGTTTTTTTATAGAATGCCGTGACGATTGCTGTTCGTCTTTTCGCCAAAATGGGCTTATTTCTGATGGGCGGTGTGGCTTTGTTGGTCGTTGGTGGTATTTTTACAACGGCCGTTTGTTCATTAACGCCACTTTGTACAATCAATTTCCACGGTTTGGGTAGTCTAGATAAGGACTCGATGCGGTCTCTGATGACACCCGATCGTATTTCAGCTGCTGCCGCCCTTGTTCAAGACGCCATCGGCAAATATAACCGGCTACAAAGGGCTGTCACCAATTAAAACAAATCATATTATCTTTTTTTATAATTTTTTTTGTAAAAAATTTCTATTGGAGAGTTTTTAGACTGATTTGTGTAAATAAATGTATTTATAAATTTTTTTTTACAATAAAAAGGTTTTTATTTTTATGTACCCTCCTTTAAAAAGAAACGCAACATTAATTTCACCCTTTTATATTATATAATACGGCGAATATATGTATACTGAAATGGTGATTTTAATCCCAAAACACGTATTATACTGAAAATGTATAATTACGAAATGACCCATTTCACATACACATTTGCATTATTTTCAATCTAAATATGAACAAATATCTACGCTTCTAATACGCAATGATCATTGATAAAAATACGGTCAAAGTGAATCTGAAAGGGCTTTAATGTGAACATTCATACTCGTGCTTAAAGTAGTAAGTACTTTACCAAACCACGGACGTTCAAAGTCAAACAAAAGGCTTTTGATTAAAATTTAAAAAGTCCATCTGTCAAACACAGTAAAATGATCTGTTATTTAATCGAAAAATCATTTGCTTCCATAGCAACAATAATTTGTAGTTTATTTCCTTAGCAACGACTGCATAATGGTACGTGTACCTATATGATAGTATCCATGGTGATAAATTTAAATGCTTGCTTATTTCCATAGCAACAGCTACTTAAGTACATAAAATGTATATAATATATAAATGTATGTAGGTGCTAACTATGTATACGAGATGTATGTATCCAGTATCATGAATCGTAAAAGTCTTTTAAAGAAATTTTTAAACGGCCTTAGGTATTGAATTTATATACCTAACAAATGAATCTTAATGAAATTTCATTATTATATTATTCTTCAATCATTATCATCGCTTTTTAATAAACTGCTTTTTATTAGAACTTTTTATTAGCTGCCCTAGACTAGAAAAGAATAACATCTAATGTTTTCAGCGAACATTGTGTTTTAACTTTTAATGCATACACATTTCCGCGTACCTATATGACGGCTTATAGAACGGCAAATGAAAATTTTAGTTCATTTTGCAAAATAAATAGTAAGTAATTTTTTAATAAAATGGTACCTATTGCTGAATCTAAATTTGTTTGCAGATTTTAGCCGTTCAATATCAACTATTAATTAAATATGCTAAATATATGGGATAATAAAACTAGTTTATGTAATATGAATTTAGTACATTCCGCAAATTTACCATTAATGAAATATTCATAATTCAATTAATAATAAAACAATCCAATCGAGAACATAGCCATATGTTTTTGTTTTGATAGTTAGAGAGTATATCGTTACTATGACAATAATTCGATAGATTTAAGTATATTAATGTATTTTGACAAGCAAATTCTCATATAGGTACCTAGTCTCAATATAAAACTACCTACTGCAAAGATATTTTCTAGTTTTATATAAAAATTTTATCAAACTGGGTAATTGTATGGAATCAGAGGGCGTTGTCCCTTTGAACAACAAGTAAGCGAGTATACACAGTTTGAAACTGAAATATTATTTTTCACATTTCAGGATATTTGATGCAACAATGACTAATCGTACAATAGATGTATACTTTTTTCCAATGAGTCCACCATCCAGAGCTGTTTTGTTATTAATTAAAGCACTACTAGGTTTGAAATATAATGTAAAAACTGTTAATATATTGATGGGTGAACAAATGCAACCGGATTTCCTGAAAGTAATCACATTTTTTTTTGTTTTTGTTTTTTAATTTAAAAAAGATTTTATCTTTCTTTTAGTTGAATCCATTACACACTGTTCCAGTAATCGATGATGGTGGATTCATATTATATGAGAGGTAACGGATAAAGAGAATTAAGTTACTAAATAATGATGACCAATATTCCAGCCATACTATAATGAAGTACTTGGTGGAACAATATGCCAAAGACGACAGTTTATTCCCGAGGGACCCCAAACAGGGTGCAATCGTATCCCAACGTCTATTCTTCAATGCATGTTATTTATTTCCACGTTTTGTCAGTTATGCAGTATATATGATTTAATAAAATACATATATTGGCTAAATTTTCCAGAAATATTGTTTTCAGTTTCCAATTGTTCAAAAACAGGAACCGAATAATGAAAATGAACAAAAAGTTGAAGAAGCTCTTAATTGGCTCGATGGTTTATTAACCAATCAATCATTTTGTGCTGGGAAAAATTTAACTGTTGCCGATTTTGCAATGATTACAACCGTTTCAACAATTGAGGTAATGCAGTGTACGTATTTTTATTTTTTTTTTTTAATTAATTCAGATTGTTTGTATTAGGCTAGCGGTTTATTTAATTTGAACAAATATGTAAATTTACTTGGATGGTATGAAAGGGCCAAAAATGCAATGGCTGGTTTTGGATATGAGGAAATCAATCAAACTGGTGCAAATGCTTTTGGAGCATTACTTAAGAGTAATTAGTTTAGTTAATTAATTAATAAGCAATAATTCAAATACATATAGGTATTGGTTTGTATTGACATCTACTGTGTTTTGAGTAAAATGACTAGTTTTCTACATTGTATAAAGATGGAAATAAATGCATTTATTTTAAATATTTAAATTTTTTTATTTTAGTTAATAATTCATTTTGATATACATATTAAGTACTATCTTATTTTATTCATTGACAGAAATAATCAATTCTATTGAAATATAGTAAAAAATTAATTGCATAAAGAAGTATCTGTCCTTGATAATGCATATTAACAAAAAAATACCTTCTATTTACAATATTAATTTTATCAGACACATGTTGTTTATCTCTTGTAACATAGAAAACCACATGGTACTTGAGTTCATGGTACTTTTACCATAATCTTTTACAGTTATACAAGCGCAGCCGCTGAAACAAAAACCTTTCCACATAAATTATGAAAACAAAAAAGTTTTATACACAGTATATAGTTTTATATTTATAGTGTAAGGTTGATGTGAATTTTAAACAAAATTTTTAAAAGTGAAAAGCGCGCAATAATTTTTTTTTGAGATTTTCAAGATATTATTGAGAAAAAAATGGAGGGCGCACACGATTTAGACAGTATGATGGGCTATTTAGGTAAAAATTTAATAAATTTACGATAAACTCAATAAAATGTGTATGTTATCATAATTATATAAAAATTAAATTAAAAATATCGTAAATCTAGAACGAAATTAATGTATATTATATTTTTATTATTCAGTAAATTAAAATATTTATAATATTGAGTTCACATAGCAAAAATCGATTATATTTCTTGATAGGTATGGTTTTAATAACAGTTAATTTACATTCTAAACATTTAAATTAACAGCTAAAAATAAACTATTTTTATGTTAAAAAAAAAAGCATTATTAGAAACAATAGTAATAGAATAAATTAAATATTCAAATTAGTTTGTGAACTTCATGGATGGAAAAAGAAAATAATATTTGTATGTATTGTTATATAATAATTATTTATCGTTATTTTATACATAAACATCTTTTTAAACAAATAAACTGAACAATATGGAAAGATTTATTAAAGAATATAAGAACAAACAATGTTATTAAAAATATTAGCATGGGGTATTGTAATGTATTTACATAAAAAAAGCTGTTAAACATTGGAAATTTATGATCTATTATTAAAATCTAAAAATAATTGCTTAAATTATTAAATTTTTAAGAAAAATACGTGAGGCTATTGTTATTAACTTAAAATCAATCAATTTCTTAAAATCTAGAAATTGATCATATCAGATAAGAAGTTATTTAGGGATTATGCAGTAAAAAACAAATATTTTAATACTAGACGACTTTGTAAATAATCACATATCACAATAATTTATCAATGAATATACGATAAAAATAATAACATTTCTTTTAAAAAATATTACAACATTGACCGAAAGTTAAGTTTCAAATAAACAAAAGATAAACTATAAATATCTAACAAATTAATGTTTGAATATTTAATAATTATTTAATGCCATTTTAATTAGCGCCTCCGCCATAATTTTAAGAGTAAACTTTGTCGCTCTTTTAGGCGATTTTGGAAAATACCAAGCATGGCAATTCACACTTCACATATTATCAGCCGTAACCGCAGGTTTAAATATGCTTTCTTTAGTAACTGTAGCAGCTATTCCCGACCACAGGTACAAACTTTCCAATTAGGTCACAATTTTATGTCTAAAAAGTACTAAAAACACCTTGTTTCAGATGTAGAGTACCCGAAATCGACATATCAAATATAACAAATTTCACATCAACCAATTTAGACTTATTCATTCCTCGTAAACCCAATGGCCAATTGGACAGTTGTACATTATTCAATACAACAACAAATTCCACATACAAATGCACCGAATGGGTGTACGACGACCTTTATTACAAGTCCTCCAGAGCAATAGAATGGAACTTTGTGTGCGACCGTAGGTGGATGGGTGCTGTAGCTCAATCTATGTACATGTTTGGCGTCTTCACCGGTGCCGTAACACTTGGAAATCTTGCCGACAAAGTCGGTAGAAAACCAGTCTTTTGTTGGTCAGCAGTTCTTCAACTAGTTCTAGGTGTTGCTGTTGCTTTCACCCCAGAATTTTACACTTTCCTAATTTTCCGTTACTTGTACGGTATTTTTGGTTCGGCTGGCAGCTATATCCCCGGTTTCGTCCTAACAATGGAACTAGTTGGGCCCAGTAAACGGTCCATGTGCGGTATTTCATTTCAGGCTGCATTTGCTGTTGGAATTATGTTGGTCGCTGTATGGGGTTCGTTCATAAAAGACAGGCAAATGCTGCAAATTATCTATGGTTTGCATGCTGTAGTATTGTTGGGCCATTTCTGGTTGATGGACGAATCGCCAAGATGGTTATGGGCACAAGGACGCATTAAAGAATCAGTAACAATTGTTAAAAAAGCATTAAAAATGAATGGTAATCCAATCAATTTGGATGAAGCCGAGTTTGTATCTACTGGTAAAGCGCAAGAACGAAGAGATGATGAAGACGATGCCGGCGTATTAGATTTATTGAAAACTCCTAATTTGAGAAAAAAAACTTTGAATGTTTGTCTTTGTTGGTTCGCAAATTCATTAGTTTATTACGGTCTTTCATTAAATACTGGCAGTTTACAAGGAAATCCATATATAATTCTTTTCGCAATCTCTGCAGTTGAATTACCAAGTTATGTAATTACTGTTTATCTGATGGATCGTCTTGGTAGACGGCCTTTAACTTCGTTCAATATGATTGTTGGTGGCATTTGTTGTATTATTGCTGCCAATTTGGCAACTGGAAGTACGGCAGCTACTGGAATTGTTGTTGTTGGAAAATTTTTAATTGCCAGCTCATTTGCCATTATCTACAATTACTCAGCCGAATTATTTCCAACTGTTATCAGAAATTCAGCAATGGGTATTGGTGCTATGTGTGCAAGAACTTCTGGTGCCTTAACTCCACTCATAACATTATTAGATTCATTCGATCCAAAATTACCATCGATTATATTCGCTGTAATTGCATTAGTTTCTGGTTATTTAACATTATATCTACCAGAAACATTAAATAAACCAATGCCACAAAGTATTGAAGATGGTGAACGGTTTGGTGTTGGTGATACATGTTTTTCGGCTATTTGTTCGAAACGAAGATACGATGACGAGGAAGTTGTTACGGAAAAACAACCAAGAAATGAATTACAGCCATTGAAATGAGTTCTTGCTAATTTTGAATAAAATTGTGATAAAATTTATATGTGATTAGAGCCAAAAAGAAATTTTTATATTTATTTGAACAGAAGATCTTGAATTAAAAAAAGTTTGTTAAAAATTTAATGAAAATTCAATTGTTGCTGTAACGATTAACTTTATTTACATTTACCAATTACATAACAAAATTATTTAGGAAAAATATTCAGGACGAAAATGTAGAAATATTCACTTTTTAAACCACAAAATGTTTCACGCTTCAATAAATCTGGAAATTAAAAAATTATTACTCGAAATACGTTTTAAATTAAAATACAATTTTGTTTACCTTTTCTTAAACATGCGTTGTGGTTGAAAAAGCGTAATTTCAAATTAATTATATAGCAAAGAAACCTATTTTAAGCATGAAATAAATATATTCTTAAAACTATTAATAAATATCTTTCCCATTAGATGCTTTTGTACAATCAAAAAATTAAATAAACATTTCTTTTTATATAAATAAATCCCTGTATCTCAGTATTTTCTGTTCAAAATAAACGAATTTGAAATATTCTATTTTATATAATCACAATGTATATTCACATTCATAGCCAATTATTTACATTAAATATAAATTTATATAACATTTGTTCATACCTTTTTTTTTAATAAAACAAAGACTAGAAAACGAAAGTAAAATTCGTTGTTTCCTAATTTTTAACCTCATCCTCATAAAAAAAGTAATAATTAGGAATTAGACAATTTTTTCATTAACAAATAACGAACACATAATTATTTTTGCGGACAAAATTTCAGGTTTAAAACAACACTTAAACATTATTTTTAGTTTATTTTTTTGTTTATGTTGTTATTTTCAACATGCAACATTGAAAAAATTGTGAGGGACAATTTATAGTGCCAAAAGGAATTATTTTCGTGTATTTAAACATTTACGTAAAAAGTTATACACCTGAAATTTTGCACATGAACTGGTAACATTGAATTGATTTACAATATATATTTTTAATTAAAAAAAATATCGAGATTTCTGTAAATGAATCACTGATATGTGATGAGAATAGAGAATTTTTCCTATAAAATACATCAGTCACAAATTCATACATTCATGTAGAAAATAAACTAGAAGACATTTACATTAGCTGAAAATATTTGTTAGATTTTCTTAGGCCTATTTTTATATTAAAAAAATCTAACAAATACAGCTTGTATGAAAAATAATTCTAAATTCGATAAATTATTAAAATATACAATTTTTTCTCATTAAAATTGTCATTTAATTATCACAACATACGTTTCTTGTGGTCTTAAATAGCAAGAGAGACCGGGAGAAAAAAGAATGAGAAATTTTTACACGTAGCTTTTAATCAACAACGCCGCCAATACGAAAGTCATAATTTTTAGTTACTTAAATCGAAAATGTATTGATTCAATTATTAAAAAAGTTATACTTTCGAAAAAAAGTAATCCTATTGTATAAAAAGTTTCTATTTGCAATAAACAATTTTTATAATAAACATTATCATCATAAAGTAAAAACCAGTTCCTCTATGTAAGTGGTTTCACAATGCTGTTGAAGATTAAAACCTACTATATATAAAAATATAGATAACAGACCACAAGAACTAAATAACAACTATTTACATCGACGTAAAAGCTGTTTCTTTTTGCACAGAATACTTGAAAAATGAATAATTTTATCAGTAAAATTAACTCCGTTCCGGACAAGCTGTTTGGGCAATTCTCGGTTTTGCTCCTGTATTACTATTATTATTATTTCCCGGTCCTAAAGCCGTATGTACTACAATACTGGGTTGTCCTGGTGATGGTGGATGCAATTCATGTGATGAACCAGGTGTTAGAGATGCTAAAGCCGCCAACAAATCATGATTTATGATAGGTTCACCTTCTGGTCTTGGTTCCCAATCGAGTGGTGGTGAAGCAGGCGGTGATATTAGGAACTGTTTAAATGGTGCTGGTGGTTGTAAACTGGTATTCTTTACCGGTGTGACTGGTTGAGCAAAGTAACATGTTATCAGTGATTCATTTAGCTCGTATTGATGTAACTGAACGCGGGCACTAGCCGCTGCAAATGCTGTCTCGAAGTTAACACGTAAACGTCGAAAACTACGCAACCATTGAAATGTTACTTTGGGATCGTAAATGCGAAACAAGTCCTCTAGTTCACGTTTCTTTTCTACAAAAGCCGACAAGGTTAAAACAGTCAACTGAATATTGTTTTTTCGTACCTGGTGAGGAAAAGACGTTGTCGTGTATGTTAGTAACTATTAGTGATGTCGGTAAACCTTCGAAATCGTCATCGTTCGAAAAATCAGTATTTTCTACTTCAGTTTCAGTAAATAAGTTTGGATGTACATTTGGAAGACCGTCTTGATCATTAATTATTATATCATCTTCACTCATTTCACCATTACTTTCAGCCATTTCAGTTGATTTGTTTTGTAATATTATTTATTTACTAGTTCAATTAAAGCTGATTGTATTTGTATTGGTTTTGTCTTGTGTATATTTAATTTAAATGGTTATTTTTTATAAAAATCTATTAAAAATTTTTCCAAACACACTCCTAAATACACTACTGGTAAATGTCAGACGTCATGGGAACTTGGGGAAGTTTAGTTTTATAATTACAGCTAGCTGTAATGTCAGAATTCCGGTAAAAAGGTTAGAAAAATTAAGTTCAAGAAATTTCTTTACATTTTTCATTTAAAAACTGTTAATAAATTAATGAAATAAGTGTTTGAGTTCAATAAAACAGTGTCAAGATGTCATTTTCTTTTGGAAACACCAGTTTTGGACAAACGGCCAACAAACGTAAGTTTTCCAAGGTTATGTTATAAATAATTCATTTTTAAATGTAAATAAATAATTTATTGAATAATTACAAAAGGTAAATACAGTATAAATAGATATATAAATATTACATTCTTTACAATCTTTCTTGTAAAATTTCCATTGTTGGTGTTTTCGTACAAACACTATCACTGTTACTCAAACTCATCTGTTGCACACAATATTCCCCAGATCTTGAGCGAATTCCATTATCTTGCTTGTAACGATTGTAAACAAATATCAACGAGATAACGACGACCACCAATAATGCCAATATAACACCCATAACGGCCAGCAACAGAACTGGAGAGCCCTCGTGATGGAAATTGAGCCCATCGTAATCTTCTGTTGGTGTTAAAGTATTTGTAATTGCTTCTTGCGAGGCATTAAAAGCTTCAGTAATAGACTTGGATGTTTCTTCAATAAAATTCGAAGTTGTTTCTTCAATAATGGAACTGTTCTGACCATTTAAAATGTTGAATGTTGTAGTTTCTTCAATAATGGAACTATTTTGGTTGTTAAATACGTCGAATGTTGTAGTTTCTTCAAAAATGGAATTATTTTGATTATTTAAGATGTTGAATGTTGTTGTTTCTTCAGAAAATAAAGTTGTATTCTGCGATTCAATAACACTTAAAGTTGTTGACAACACTGAACTATTGCTATTTCCATCCATTTCTATAATATTTGTAGTTATATTTTGCCCAACATCAACAAACGAATTTTTTTCTGTAACTAACATTGTTGTGAAATTTTCCGTAAAGTTGTTATTTATCGTTTGAGTTGTAAAGGGGATTTCCGTAGCTTTGGTAAATCCAACTGTTTCATTTGCAAATGTATTAACAATATTTTTCACGGAATCGACTACTTGGTCTTCAGTATTATCGTATGAAGAACGATCATCAAAATATGATGGCCTGTGAACCCATTGAAACGTAAAAGAATTCTATAATCAACAAAAAAATTTTATTTTCGACAAAAGCTCAAATTTATTGTAAATTTATAACTTACCCGTGGATCATAGATTTTTCTATGTCTTAAAGGGGACATTTTGTTGTTATTGAATTTGTGTATCTATTAATATTAATATTTTTTTAATGTGTATGTAAATATATATATAGAGTTATCTAGTGGGGATGATTATAAATTTTCTTTTGAAGAAGATATTCTTATCTTATTTCCTTACAAACTCAAAGACAATTGCATTATCAATGAAATTCTCATTAAATTCGATAAACAGGCGTGCTTTACTAGGAAGTGGTTGGGGAACTACATATACATATTGTATTATTTCTACACTCAAGTATTTCTTAAATATGTATAAAATTTGTAAAATTACAATAGTTTTTCTGAAGAAACTTGTTCTTGTGTGTTTTTTTACGCCAGACAGAATTTACACAAATAAATTTGCGTAAATTTGTATATCGTAATGCATTTTTCCGCATTAATCACAATTGATGCACTTAAACAAAATTTACGTCACAAATATAAAAATAAACTTCTTTTAACAAACTCGAGTGTTTTATTTACATTATCTTTAAAAATTAGCTACTGGTTTTGGCACTGCTTTTGGTGCTCAAGCACCCACTACTTCCGCCCCGGGTTTCGGTGGTTTTGGATCAACATTCGGTTCCACATCCACAGCTCCAACATTCGGTACAGCGGGTACAGGCCCGGCTCCAACTTTTGGTACAACATTTGGCGCTCCAATTGCTTCTGCAGCCCCAACATTCGGTACAACTTTCGGTCAAACTGCTACATCCACAGCTCCAGCATTTGGCAGTACTTTCGGTGCTCCAGCCTCGGCTTCATCAAGTTTATTTGGAGCAACAACAACAAAGCCAAGCTTTTTTGGTACCCAAGCTGGCACGACAACTGGAGCTTTTTCGACTCCAGCATCAGGAACGACGAATTTATTCGGTGGTACTGTTACAACACAGACTCCAAGTTTATTTGGGGGCGTGGCGGCGACTACAACGGCTGCTCCAAGTTTATTTGGTACACAAACAACGGCTCCTAGCCTGTTTGGGTCCAGTTTTGGCACAGCCACTACTACAGCGGCCCCATCTTTGTTTGGCGGCACTAGTACAACAGGATTTGGTACTTTATTTGCTGGTACTACGACTACAAGTGCTCCATCATTATTTGGAGGCTTTGGAGCGTCTACAACGACAACACAAAGTGGTTTTGGTGGTTTTGGAGCACCGGGATTTAGTGGATTTGGTGGTACATCAACTGCACCGAATCTGTTTGGCCCGAAACCACCCCAAACGACGAGTAATTGTTATTTTATATATTTTTGTTAGTGTTTTATTAATACATTTTAGCTTCACAAGCTGCTCCATCGAAAAATCAACAAACCGTCTCTTCAGTTTACGCTATAAATGTATTTAACGATGAAAGGGATGATATTTTAAAAAAATGGAATATGTTACAAGCTAGTTGGGGTGTTGGAAAAGGTTATTATAATTCTGGTCAACCCCCTGTTGAATATTCACCCCAAAATCCATTCTATCGTTTCAAAGCAGTAGGTTACAATATTATTCCAGAAACTGATAATTCCGAGGGAATTGTTAGATTTGTTTTTATGAAAAAATTATCAGAACTAAAGTATAAAATTTTGTATGAGTGTTGTTGTTTATTAGAAATTAAATTGTTTTTATAGAGACCAATCAGAAATGCTTAAAAATGGTATTGCCGGTATATTGGGCAATCGTCCAAATTTAACAGTTGAAATAAATCAAATTAAAGCGCTATCGGATGTTCAAACTGAAGTTAAAATTGTGGTATTGGAAAAGGGGGTGACTGGAAATAGTCGTAAAATACCGGCAACTGATTTATCATCGTTTTTAAATCAACCACAACAAAAACAACAATTAACTAATGTTGGTGTTGCACAAATAACACCAGTTGTTACACCAACAAAGTCCGAATTAGAGGAATATTTGAAAAATCCTCCACCAGGTTAAAAAATTAATATTATGAGTATTTCCGGTTTAGTTAAATATTTATTTCTTTGAAATTATTTAGGAATTGATGCTCATATGTGGCAAGCAGCTATTGCTGATAATCCAAATCCAAAGAAATATATTCCAGTAGCAATAAATGGTTTTGGTGATTTACGTACGAGGATGTTGCATCAAGAAACGCAAACTGGTCTTCATCAGGCATTTTTAGAAAAAGTTAATAAAGATATAAATGAATTGAAAACGAAACATGCCTCGTCACAAGCTCAAATAGCTGAATTAAAACAGAAATTTATGGAATTACAGCATAGAATTTTAAGAGTAATTAAGTAATTTTCTTAAAAACCCAACTTTTTTTAAATAATTTTTGTGGTTCAGGTAATTGTTAAGCAAGAAAGTACAAGAAAAGTTGGTTTAGCAATACAACCAGAAGAAGAATTAATGAGAGGCCGTTTAGAAGTGATGCATAATCAATTAAATATGCCGAAACAATTTAAGGTAACCATTAATTTGCTGTTTTTAGGTAATTGTGTTAATAAATTATTTATTTAGGGGCAAATAAATGAGCTTTTATCTTATGTTAAATTGATTGGTTGTACAAGACCAACTGAACAAACCTATAGAATTGAAACGGAGGCGCAAGATGAAATGAAACAGTTCTTAAAAATGGAACAAAACGGTATTAATCAATTAATTAATATTATCAATAATGATTTACAGGCTATTAAAATTATTAATGAAGGAATGCAACAAATGTTGCGAAATAGTGGGTCTTAATTAATAAAATTTCATATTGTATTTTTTTTATTGAATTAATTAATAAAGTTTGTCTTTTCTTAATTTGTTTTTTAATATAAATCATCTTTTAAATTTTCCTTATTTTATTATACTTCAACATTAAATTATAAAATTATCACAATACTTTATTGCAAAATAGAATATAAATAAATCAAACACACACAAAAATACTGTCTAACATAAAGACTTTAGATACTCTTCCTGTGAATACTTAAATCCAGAGGCACATCCATATCCATTGTGTCATTTTTCCTCAAATCATACGGATATAAATTATTTTGGAATGGATCCAAAAATCGATTCCATCCGTTAGTTTGTTCATCTTTACTAAAATTAATAATCGCTCCCAAACGTAAATATTCTCTTGGTTTTTCAGTACAACAAAGTCGATTACAGGATACTTTTTTACACTCTTCATCCCCATTAATACGTTCAGCAATTTTACATTTTTCCATATCATCATTTAATTTTGTATCAGTTTCATTTTTTTTCTCGTGTTCCATTTCATTGGGGAAATGTTTGTAAGTTTTAACATGTTTCCGTAAACTGCTTGGATCCGTGTACCTTTTTGGGCAACCGGGCACTTTACAAGGGTATGGTTTTTCCATTTGATGAGTTCTTGTATGTTTGAAACGATCACTTGAATTCGAATAGGCTTTATTACACCCTGGCACTGGACATACATAGGGTTTTTCACCACTATGCGATCTAGAATGGATTTTCAAGTTTTCAGCACGGGAAAAAGACTTCTTACATTGGTAACATTGATGTGGCTTTTCATTGGTATGCGTTCGAACATGTACCAACATTTTATATCTACATAAAATAAATAAATTTAGTAACAAATCACATCTTTTTTTATAGTTTAAAATTAATACCTTGCATTAAATCCTTTATTATTCCTCGGACAACCCTCCCAACCACAATAATACAACCCGCCTGGACCACCAGCAGCGTGCACTTTTGATACATGGGTGGCCAATTGATCGAGTGATGGGAAAAAAATTCCACAAGAACGCCAACAGCATTGTACTTGTGATTTGTCATCGTTTTTCACAATTTTCTTCACTTGGATCGGTTTTGGTGACACTTCAACACTGGAATCGCTGTCGCTCTACATTGAAAATTAATTAATTAATACTTTTAATTAAATTTTCAGTGTACACTTTTAACTACCTGAGTGCTATTTGGTGATGGTGGCATCATAATTTCATCACCAACATCCATTCTATTGTAATAATAGTCAAATTGTGATGGGAAATATGATGGATAATAATTTGGTGATGGTTTGAAATAATGATAATAATGAATTGGTTGGCCAGCGACCATCCTGTGATCGGAAACAACCATTTTTGAATTAAAATTTAAGTTACACTTTACTCGATAAGGAAATTAAATTGAAATGATGAGAAGAATCGCTAATTTTTGTATTATATAGTAACTAGTGGTATTAAGCTAAGATAATAAATAAATAATTTCATCTTTATTTTATGTACTTATGCAAACAAAATAAAATATTACAACGTAGTAGTTTTTTTAAAAATTAATTATATATTAATAAAGTCTAGATAAATATTTGATAAATATATAATATATTGTTGTCTTTGTCTAACACGTATATTTAATATTTTTTTCGCTTAGCTGGGGGGCAAAGTAGTCACATTATATTTTGATTAAATAAAGAAGAAAGTCATATTAATGTAAATAGTTACTGGTAAAATCTAGTATGGAAGTTTTTATGGTCAGGGGGCCTGATAAAAGTACTTACATGATCATTGACTGACCTAAAATCTAGTTCAAACCAGCTACTGATAACATTTATCACTTATCTATACAGCTTTTAATTCAATTCAAATATATATTTATGTATACAAAAAAACTTTTTTTTGACAAATATTTGCCAAGTGCAAGCTTAACGTACGAAATTTTGTCAGTTTCAGTACAAAAAAAGTTTAAAAAACTGAAACCTCACAATGAGTAAGCAGGAAATTCTACAAATCAAACTTTTGTATCAAGAATATTCGTCAAAATCAATATTGATTAAGATTTACTGTTGAATTTCGAACAACTTGTATTCTGTGCATAGTCAAAAGTCCATGTTTACATTTATTGGAATAGGATTTTTTTGAAATATCAAAATAATACACAGTTTCAAATAAGTTTATTTAAATATTTTTATGAATTTTAGACAAAAACCCTTAAAAACAATTTGATCTAAAGATTTTTTGATTAGATTTTGAATTTTGAATAGGTATTTCCTTGTAACCCAGACAAAAGCACTCAAAACAGCTCATTTTTCAGATGCATATGTCATTTGAAGGAGAGCACAGATTAAAGTTCCACGTTGATTTCCATAATTAGAACACGATTTAAACATTTCTGATAAATAATTTATAAAAATTAATGCGTTATTACAAGATTTAAAAATAAAATGAAACTAGTTTACTTTACTTCCAAATTTGATAAGAATTTGACCTCAGCTAAAACTGGAAAATTCAAGTAAACAAAATATCAACTAATGATTAATCATAAGCATGTATTTTACGTATTTTTAAAATATAAAATCAACTTTTATTATGACTATAAAAGAAAAAAAGATTGTATATCTCTTTCAAATACTTTTCAATCATTTTATTGTTATTGGCGTTTTTATTTAAAAAACTACCTCTATAAGTGTCAGGTAAACCATAAAAAAATTAAGGATCTCTATTCTGTTAGGGATGAGAAGCTATTTTCTATTATATACCACACAGGTAGTACAAAAATAATATTTTATTAATAACCCACAACGGATTGCGTCTATTTTTCTTCTATTAGGTATATCCAAAATTCACAATATATATATAATATAATATTTCTCATAAAATTTATTAACGATTGAATTTATCATTTCTTAAAACTTGTATAAATATCTATTGAGTAACAAAATATTTTGTGACCTTTTAACCCATTCCGCATGTCCAGTATAAACGTTCAAAATTGGCCCTGCTGGTGGTATTATTTTTGTGATAAAAACTTCAAGGATGATAATAAAAGTGAAACAAACAACAATAACAAATTCCAGTTAAGAACTGAGATGTGTACATATATTTTATATTTTAGTGTTGATTAAATGATGAACCGGTTATGGATGCTTATATACAGGGTGATTTTAATGCCCGAAAACCCCGAAAAAGACCGCACGATCAATCCACTCACACAGACTTTAATTAACTTTCAAATAAAATCCATTCAACACAACAAATTCCATATTAAACAATGGATTCGTTTGTTGTTGTTTTGAACACCCTGTATAAAAAATAACCGGAGGATGTGTGGTAGGTGCTAGTCAAGTAGCTTCTTGTGAAGACCTCCCGCAAATTTTATTATTTATTACATTTGAAAATATTTTTCCGCCACTTTATCATTTTTATATTATTTTTATATAAAACTTAATACCACAGCAATAAAATTGTTTAAACAAAATTAACTTACCAAAAAAAAATTATTATGAAATATTATTAAATAATTAAAACCAACACAATTTAGATAAATAATTAAACCATCACGTTGTAAATACTTTTGTAAAACTGTTTTAATATTTTGTTGGTGTGTGGTGTTTTCTATATAAAATATAATGTGTGAGTGTTTTGTCCCCTGTACCCATTCGACCACTGTGGTGTTAAGGCTCTCGTTTTTTTTATATATATTTCAAATTATAAAAAAACACATGTTTTCATAGTGGAACATCCAAACTACATAATATGGTATAGAATATTGGAAATGTTTGTTATGTAGTTTGTTGATTGTACCTATTAAAACGGACCCCATACAAAGAAGGCGATTTTGTTGTGGGCTTAGATAGCCAACATAATACTCTATCTTTTTCATATACATCATATGGCAGATGTGGATGGGTGGATGGGTATGTCCTAAATAGTATTTGATAAAATGCCCCCAGCAAAGGTTCCCTTATACACATGTCTATACAATATATTATTATAATATGCCTCTGGTTTGCTCCGCCTTGACGCTATTATTGTTATTTAAACCAGTGATCCGGGATCTTATTGTTTTTTTTAACCCCAGCTTCTTTTTTAATACAAAAAGTAATTTTGGTGAAGGGTTACATATTATACAGGGATATTATCAGCAGCTGTTGTTGTATTTTGTTTGAATTTGGATAAAAGCTAAATATTAAGTAATTTATAATTTTCGCGCCCTTTCAAAACTTTGAGAAAATGTACCATTAGGTAATTTCAAATCCGTTCAATCCGTTTATAGAATTTAATTTGAACTTGAACAATTTTACAAGCATTCGATATATTGGAATATGTTTATTTTAACTTCGTAAATTAAATATGTAATTATATTTTTATTCACATACATAATAGCATAATACCTATGTTAGGAATGTTTGTGTGGCTGTTCATTTTTTTTTGGTTTTATGTAGATTAGGTATATATTATTCTATATTAACTATTACATAACATGATAATGGAACAATTTTGATAACATTGCAATTATTTGTACAAGCTTTTCATATTAAGAACAGATTTTTAAAAAAAGCAACAAATATAGTATTTTATTACAAAGTTTTTCATTGTTCTTAATTAAAATATTCTCAAGATAATAAGATTGGAAAAAACTATGGAAAATAAGTAAATCTTATAAAAATTTAGATATCTCACACTAACGAGATTTTAATTTCTACGTTAACACAGCTTTTTAGCTAAAATCAAATAATTTAATAAGTATACCAGTTCTTCAAGGATTTGAAACAAGAAAATAAGACACCGTTTGAAGTTTTGAACGATATTTCATCGAAAATTCATTATATTCTTCTAAAAATAATCAACCCAGATTTCTCAGTCATCAAAAGCGAATAAAAAACAACTTGATATTTATGTTGAATATCAATCAATACACATTTAATATCGACTAGAATGTAAAATGTCATTAGAAAACGACATTTTCTTAAACAACATTTAAACAACTGCGAATCCAAAATGAAATATAAAGACAAATCCTTCTAAAAATATCAATCCAGATTCAGCGTGATAAAACTCACAACTTAACATAAATTTCAGTTGCAATGAATACGTCATTTAATATCACCAATTAATGAAAATTATATCATTGAAAATGGAAAATTCCTTAAATATGTCAATAACAAATTAATGTCAATATTGTCAATATAAAGAACACCATTGTAAAAAATATAAATCAACATAAAATGGTAGGAAAATTGAAAAAGATCGCAACTCTTTTGTAAAAGTACCTCTTTACGACTTGCTAAAACTGGAAAAATCTAACCGACATCTTTCCACCCACGAGCAAACATAATTTTCCCCTTCCTTGATAATAGAACTATCCTAGTTTTGTGTTCGATAAAAAGGAGCGTACGAAATTTCCACCTGAATTTTCCAACTACTTACATATATCGACAGCGTGCACAAAAGTGTGTTTAGGAGGAAAAAAAATAAATTCAAAACCATTCAATTACCCATCAAACGTATTACTCTGTATCTAAATTTAAATTTTGTTTGAATATATAAATTTCATATGAGTGTACGAAAATCTTTATTCTGAAAAAACTTCAGTGCATATACGTTGTGTTCATTGACGAAATAATTAACATTCATTATGACGAGAAAATTTTGAGCGTGTGCTCGCAATTATTAAATTATTACTAATTGAAATTGTGAAATGCTTTTAAAATTTTAATATACATAAAATAATATTTAATATTGTTAGTTTGTGATTCTGTGTGCTAAAACAATATGCCTTGGTTTAAGAAAAAACAAGAACAAGGAAGACGTTTATCGAGACGCGAAATCTCTTTGGCGCGTTTGGAGAATTTTCGCAAAGAAGTCATCACCGAGGATCATGCCACTGATTTAGGTTTGAAAACTGTCTTTTTTTCCAGTAACAAATCTTTTCTGCTTATATCTAGTTTTCTCTAAATACAGTTATAATTAATTCCAATTTTTTGGCATATTCAAAAAACTTCCAACTTCTATTTTAAGACCTATACGATTTTCCAGTGAAGGTTAACAGATTGCTCTTAGTAATTTAAATCAAATTAAACGTCTGGAATTAATTTCGCTTATATAATATATGTAATATATGTTTAGTACTTTAGTTTTTCATTTAATATGAAAATTATCTGAAACGCAGACGATGAAACAAATTTTCGTTTGTATGTTAAGCAGATACAGATAAGCGCGTATTTTCAATAAATATTTATTAGAAAAAAACAATTAATTGATACAATTCCATTCCTCAGGTGAATTATGCCGTAAATTGCATACAAATAAAGAAACTGGCCTTAAAGAAGAAAAAGCCGCTGAAATTTTAGCAAAAACCGGTCCAAATACATTAACACCATCAACTAAAGTACCAGAATATGTGAAGTTTTTTCATACATTAACGCATGGTAAATATTTTCTTTTTAGTTGTATCGATTTTATCAGTATATAGAGTATTAGAGTATCAAATAGAGATAATCCAATAAAGAAATTATGCACTAAAGATGAAAATAGAACACATACAGTTTTTACTGTGCGTAATTCGATCACTTTCATGATTCATGTATAAAAAACATACACAGATACAAAAAGGAAATGAATTTTTATATATGTATGTGTATATTTGCAGTTAAAAATATTTTCTGAAGTGCCCAATTATAAATAGGGGCGCCATGAAAATGTTTTTTAAATCGATTGAATAAAATTTTTGAAAATCAATCAAATTTTATGGTTGTTGACTTTGTTTGGTAGATAGCCAAAAAAAATTCAAACATTTATATAAACGCTTAACGCGTATTGTTTAGTTATAACTATGTATATATATAAGAATAATAATAATATTTACATTGTAAATTACAAAATTTTAATGGGTTCGCTTTTACGAACTATTAACGAAGACTTTTAATACTTTGTTGGGGGCATATTCATATTTTATGATTATTTTTTTCCTGTAGGATTTTCGTTACTATTATGGATTGGTGCGATTTTATGTTTTGCAGCTGTACTAATAAGAAAAATTACATCAAATGAATTGGATACGGACAATTTAATTCTTGGTATTGTTCTTCTTGTTGTTATCTTTGTTACTGGATGTTTTATGTATTATCAGGAGCACAAAAGTCATAAAGTAAAAATCACAAATTCATTCTACAAATTATCTATTTTATTGAATTATTGTTGAGTTAGATAATGGAATCTTTCGCCAATATGGTACCACCAAAAGCCACAGTAATACGCGATGGTAAAACAACTACCATCGTATCTAAAGACATTGTTGTTGGTGATTTGATTGAACTTAAATTTGGCGATCGAATACCAGCCGATATTCGAATAATTCAATCACAAGGCTTCAAAGTATACATTTGAATTTATTCCGTTAATGTTTTGATAAAATTTCCATTTTATTCAGGTTGATAATTCGGCATTAACTGGTGAATCTGAGCCATTATATCGTGGTACAGAATGTACAAGTGATAATTTATTAGAAACGAAAAATTTCGCCTTCTTTTCAACGAATGCTGTTGAAGGAACAGCTCGCGGTATTATTTCTAAAAATAACATTTTTATATATATAAAATAAATCATTTTGTATGTATTGGATTTATTTATATTAGGAATTGCGGTCGCATGTGGTGATCAAACTGTAATGGGACGTATTGCTGGCCTTACAGCCCGTTTACAACCAAACAAAACACCAATTGCCAACGAATTGGACCATTTTATGAAAATTATCAGTGTATGGGCATGTTTTTTGGGCATTGTATTTGGTGCGGCTGCATTAGGAATGAATTATTCATGGATTGATTCCTCATTATTTTTAATTGGAATTATTGTAGCTAATGTACCAGAAGGTCTATTGGCAACTGTAACAGTTTGTCTATCAGTAACAGCTAAAAGAATGGCAGCAAAAAATTGTCTTGTAAAAAATTTAGAAGCTGTTGAAACATTAGGTTCAACATCGGTCATTTGTAGCGATAAAACTGGTACATTAACGCAAAATAAAATGACCGTTTGTCATGTTTGGTGCGATAATCATGCAATAATGGTCGATACTTCGGCCAAACAGGATCACGCAAAGGATTATAACAACTCAGAAGGTTCTAACTAGTTTTTTTTCTAAAATTTAAATATTAACATTTGATTTTGTTAGCGTTTAAAACATTGATGCGATGTGCTACACTATGTAATCGTGCTGAATTTCTTGATGGTGAAGAAAATAAGCCTGTTTTACAAAGAAAAGTGCGTGGAGATGCTTCTGAAGAAGCGATTTTAAAATTTGTCGAATTATCACATATTCATGGCTCTCCACATGATTTTCGGAAAAATCATCCTAAAATTCTTGAAATCCCATTTAGTTCCTCAACAAAATACCAAGTATAACTGAATTAAATTCAAAAATTCATTAATGATTTATTAAAAATTCCAGATTAGTATACATGCCATGGAAGATAACCGTTGTTTGTTGGTAATGAAAGGTGCTCCTGAACGAATTTTGGCACGTTGTTCAAAAATCTGTTATCGAAATGAAACTAAAGATATGACGGACGATTTAAGACGTATTTGTGATAATGCTTGTACCTCTTTAGCAGAGAAAGGTGAACGTGTATTGGGCTTTTGTGATTTATTATTGGACAAATCATTTACACATGACTTTAAGTTTATTGCTGAACCACCAAATTTTCCAAGAAACAATTTAAGATTCGTCGGTTTTATGGCGTTAATTGATCCACCAAGACCTCAAGTGCCAGATGCTGTGGAACGTTGCAGATCTGCTGGTATAAAAGTTTTAATGGTTACAGGAGATCATCCAGTAATGAATTATTGTTTCTTAATTAGTTACCAATGAATTTTAAATTGTGATTTAGGTTACAGCGAAAGCGATTTCACGTCAAGTTGGAATTATACGTAAAGACGAAGTAATTGATGCACACAATATTAATATAATCGAAACTTTACCGGAAAATATTAAAGAATTAAGCGATAAAGCAATCGTTATACATGGATCAACATTAAGAGATATGACACCACAAGAAGTCGATCATATTTTATTATGTTTTAAAGAAATTGTATTTGCAAGAACTTCACCAACACAAAAATTACAAATAGTTGAAGGATTTCAACGTTTAGGCGAAATCGGTACGAAAATTTTTATAATAAAATCTGTTTTATTTCGGTTTTTTATTGATGTTTTACAGTTGCTGTAACTGGTGATGGTGTTAATGATGCACCAGCTCTTAAAAAAGCTGATATTGGCATCGCTATGGGCATATCCGGTTCAGAAGTATCACAACAATCGGCCGATATGATTTTATTAGATGATAATTTCGCTTCAATTATAACTGGTGTTGAAGAAGGACGAAAAATCTTTGATAATCTTAAGAAATCAATCGCTTATACATTAGCTTCAAATGTACCAGAGATTCTACCATTCTTAGCTTTTGTTTTAGTCAACATTCCACTGCCACTAGGCAAGAATCATAATATATATAACGAATAAATCAATGATTTTAAAGTGTTTTTTAGGTGTTATGGCAATTTTATGTATTGATTTATTAACGGATATGATGCCTGCGATTAGTTTAGCATACGAAAAGGCCGAAAGTGATATTATGTTAAGACCACCACGTAATCCACGCAAAGATAAATTAGTAACACGTAAATTATATTTAGTAGCTTACGGACATATTGGATTAGTTGAAGCTTTAGGTGGCTTCTTTGTTTATTTTGCCATTATGGCAGAAAATGGTTTTATGCCAATGAAACTATTTGGTAAAATCGCAAAAGCAATTAATCAATATTACTTTATAAATGATTTGTTTGGATAGGTATAAGAACTTATTGGGATTCACCACACATAAACGATTTGCGTGACTCTTATGGTCAAGAATGGACGTATACCGAACGAAAAAGTTTGGAATATACGTGTTACACAGCATTTATGATATCAGTTGTTGTTACTCAATGGGCTGATTTGATTATATGCAAAACAAGGATGAATTCAATTATTCAGCAAGGTAAAAATCCACGATAAAAAATAGCGTTTTTTAAATAGGTACTTATCTATTTTCTAGGAATGGGAAATATGATTCTTAATATAAGTCTTATTGTCGAAACTGTAGTAGCTTGTATGTTGGCGTATATACCAAAAATGTACTATTTAAAATTTTATCCAATTTATTTTAGATGGTAAAATAATCTTGTTTGATATAAACAAATACATATATTTTATTGATTTTTTTTTTGTATTTTTAGGTGGATTTATTCTTTGCCATTCGCTTTATTTATAATATTATTCGATGAATTTCGAAAATGGAGAATGAGAAAGAATCCCACTGGATGGTATAAAAGAGAAACTTATTATTAAAACATACATAGTTAAAAAATAAATTATTTCACATTCATAATTAAACTATGATTTATTCGTAAATGCCTTAATAGTGAATATTTCCGAGTAAATGTTGCGTTACAAACATGACAAACATGCTCTTTCACATTTAAATGTGTCTTTTTGTGAGCTGTTAATGAATTTGTATACGAAAAAATTTTAAAGCAAATATCACACGTGTATGACGGTCGATTTAAATGTAATGTACGTTCATGTAGTTTTAAATTACTAGCTTGTGCAAAGGTTTTACCACAATAATTACATTGGAACGTTTGATTTCCTGTATGAGTATTTAAATGTCTTTCTAAAACATTTCGAGTTGGATATCCCTTTCCACAAATATCACAATTGAATGTGAAATTGCCAGTGTGTTTTTGTAAATGTACATCCAAATTGTAAGAGTTTAAAAATTGTTTATTACAATAGTCGCATGAATAAGGTTTAACACTAGAATGAACGTCCAAATGACGATTTAAATGGCTTTTGAAAGGAAAAATTTTACCACATTCCTTGCACCGGTGTTTTCGCTTTTTTGTTTTACTGCTATGAATAAGTAGCATTGAATCTCCCTTTTTGGACAATTTTTTTCTCGTATTATAGTTGTGTTTTAAATTTAAGTCGTTATTATCATATTCATTGATAGAATTTAATTCTGTTATAACAGTTTCTTCAAAAATTGCTTCCGGTATATCGATTTCCAAGTTTGGATCAACAATATCCGTTTGTAAAGATGCTTCAGTACTAAACTGAATTAAATCAGTTTTATTATCACACAGACTAACATCGTTTATCAGGACTTCTTCATTGTTTGTATTGTCATTGAAAATTATTATTTTCTCTTTCAAAGAATCAAGATTTTTGTTTATTTTGCATGGATATTTGCCAGTAATTTTCTTATTAATGTGTCTACCAACTTTTCCTACAAATAAATTAATATTTTACGAGTTTATGGGAAAAAAGTGTCTTTAAGGAAATTTACCTGTCATGATGCACAATAAATTCTCTTTTAAGTAAATAAGTTTTTGGTGATCTAAATACAATTAGGAACGTAACAATATAATTAACTTGTATTGTAATTATGCCTAATATTTTGTTATTCAATAGCATATAGGATTTAATTGATAATAACTATTTATATCAAAAATTTGTCGTTTTTCTAACCTCAATCGCCATTGCTTGTGACGTCACTTATTTGTAATATGTATTTTATATGAACAAAGGCGATACGATATAATATTATATCGTCTTTGGTATAAGCAAATGTGCTATAAATATTTATTTATAAGGTAAATATAGATTTATAAAATTGTATTTAATTTTCCAGTACTCGGTCCTGCACTTATAAAATCAAAACAAAATATATTCTCAAATTTCCCGCATATTAATCAACAACCCCACCTCCCTTGTTTTGTTATGGTATGTCAATGGTTAGAGAGAGGGGAGGGTGTTTCACACACACACACACATAAACAAAGTACATAATCATTTTGATGTAATTATATATATAAAATATTTGTTATGCGAACAAAGAAATCGTGTACTTGAAAATGTTGCAAGTGTTAATTTGACCATAAAAACTATAAAAACTTATCGAAATTATTTCATTTTGAAAAACGTTATCTGGGTGTGTATGCCTGTGTGTGTGTATATGTGTGTGAGTTGTGAAATATAAAATGTTTGTGCTGCTGGATCAATAGAGAGTGTATTATTATTACAAAAACATAATAACATAACTAAACAACAACATTATTGTTTTTTTATCTTGCTCAATAACACTCATTGTGATTGTGTCGTTGAAAAATTACCAAGGTTACTGCCATTTTTGTTTCTTTATATTTAGAGAAAAAGAATTATCACATTGTTAAAACATGAATTCGAGTAACCACAACCCATCCCGTAGGACATCCACGTTTAATAGACACTCAAACAACCACCAACGATGGCCAAATCGCTATCCAAAGGATTATCGAGAGTACGACAATTTTAGGGGGTAAAAAAATCATTTAGAACCCATATTTAGTTTGTTAATTGTTGTGGGGGCCTATTTTAGTGAATGTTCTGTAGCACCAAGTTGTAGTAAAGATACACAATATTTGCATGGTTATCCGAAAAACGCCCAATTGAGTCCACCATTAAGGAACAATCATCATTTCAACAACAACAACAATAACAACAATGAACCATCTGGACATCACGATCGACGACATGGTAGACAAAATTATCAGAACAACAATGGGGAGCCACGTCGTCATCATCGCAACACGCCACCAATTAATATATGTGAAACGGCCGGCCAAAATAGTCTAACTCAAGAAGGTTTTTTTCTTGTAAATGAAAATGGTTGTTTTTTTATGTTGTATTTATTTAAGATGTACGTGTGAATCCAGTACAACAATTTCAATCACACAACAATCCACCACAACAATATTACATACAAAGTAGTAGTGATGAAAGTATTAAAAGTGAAAGTCCGTCCCGTAAACGAAGACGTTTATCATCACGTTCTGGACGTCATATTGATTTGAATGCACAATCATCGTCGCCACCACGTCGTACACCAAGACAATGTCCACCGCCACCACCATCCACATCGCATACACATTATTCAATGCCGGTAAATTGAATTCAAAAGGGTTTTTGTATAAATTGTTCTATAAATATATAAATATAGGATCGGCCGTCGATGAGGAACCCCCGTTATAGGGAGAGAATCGATTTTCCACATAATCAACATCAAACTTTTCTTATACCACCACCCAGTTCGCCACCAGTTGCACACGTCCATCCACATCAGTCACCAATGATGATGGACATTAATCAGGTAAGAGATTTTTTGCTATTTTTTAGTATAATGATTTAAAATATTTTTCTAATTATTTAAATAAAACGATCGTATTCTTTTTAATGGCTAGATTAATTTTATTTCCAACACAACATTAAACTTTACAACGTAATTAATGTTAGATTATACAAATTAGTCTCACTGGAGACTCTTAATCCATAAAAAGAACTTAGATTTACATATAAATGCTAAAAATATAACGGTTGAGGATTATTTAAATTTAAAATCCATGTAAAACATTTTACTACTGTGAAACCAATAAAATTAACAAACGGTTTTTTAAAATAGGTACCTATGCAATTTTCAATTGGCCACGATCCCGTCTGGAGTCTAACTTCGTCGCATCAATTCTCTTTGTGTACCGCCCCACCGGGTGCACCACCCCATATGCATCGTTGTCATTTGCACAACATGCATAACGTGTACGCGGCCGCCGCCGCTGCTGCAGCAGGCCCACAATTATTGTCACAACAGTTTCCACCGTGTCTTCCACCACCGCCGCCACCACATCAAAGTTTTGGCACGTTTGCAGCGGCCGCAGCAGCTGCTGTTGCCGCTGCACCGCCGCCACCACCTCCGCCACCGCCACCACAACTATCACATCATCAACATTATCCACATCATCATCACCACCATCATCATCATCAGCATTTGTCGCAACGGGCGGATAATTTGGGGGATTTGGACCATTTGGATATTCATCCACATAGCCATCATTCCTATCAAACGGCATTACAAGGTGCCATACCGATTTTGCAAATGTTGAACGAACGTAATCCACATTTGGAGTATTTGGCAAGTCGGCAATTGAGGAATAGTCGAATTGCGGCACAAGCCAGGCCACGTTGGCCACCAAATCCGCCACTTTTAACAGCACCAGCTGGAATTTTGTTACATTTCTTGTATGTACACGTGTATGCAACCATCAAAACAGTGTATTTGATTTTATTTGTATTTAAAGGGCAATGTTTTCCAATCCACCATTGTCGCCATTCAATCAAAACGATTTAACAAACAGCGATTCCACATCAGATACAGAAAATTATGAAGCATTATTGAATTTAGCTGATCAATTGGGTGACGCAAAACCGCGTGGTCTATCAAAAATGGAAATTGAATCGTTGGTATGTTATAAATTCAATGCAGAAAAACGTCAAGCCGATCAAACATCGTGTGTGGTGTGTATGTGTGATTTTGAAACACGACAAACGATTCGTGTGCTTCCATGTTTCCATGAATTCCATGCAAAATGTATCGATAAGTGGTTGAGGGTAAGTATATGCTTAGAGATTCGATTTTAATATTGATTTGTTGCGTTTTTTTCAGTCCAACCGAACTTGCCCGATTTGCCGTGGCAATGCCTCGGAATATTTTAATAATAACGATTAAATTTTAGGGAATTATTATTGTGTGCCATTAGTTTGCCAGTAATAGAAATAAAACAGTGGTGGAAAAAAAAATGAGTTCAATTTTGAAGCTTGAATGTTTATTTTTCCATAATTGTGCGTAACTGTTGTTTACCTTTTCTCTTTTTTAATAATATATATATAACTACCTCTAATTACTAAAAGTTAAACATTTAATAAATGTATGCAACACACAATACATATTTTTAAGTTTTTTTTAGGACAAAATTATTGTGTCTGTCTAAAATTGAAGACGGTCCGTTTTTTTTCTCAACAAATAAATCGTTGAAAGACTTATTTATGCTCAAATTGAAGGTTTATTCGTTGAGGAAATTATTTAATTTGTTTTTAGTTAATTATCCGTCCGGTTTTGGGGGCTACAATCATTTTGGACAGGGTTTAAGTTGTAAGTGGTGTTTAAAAAAAGTCGTTTTATTTCATAATTAAATGTACGTGTTTTTCCAATCACTTTTTGCCTTAATAAGGGAATCACTTCTGTCCGCACAATTTTTCAGTTTTGTTTTTTACGTAAAATGGCCTATTTTTTCGAATATAAAAAACGAGAGCACTAAATTTATGGATTTATACAGGGTGAAAATTGTTTAAAAATTTATTTTTTTCTTTGAAAAATTGTGAACAAAAAACAAAAATAAAATGCAATAATTCATCAATTAAGTGCAATTACTCTATTCCTTGAAATCGTTTGTTGTTCGGGCTTTTCTTGAATTTTTCCAAAATACAATTAAAATGCTTTAAATGTCATTTTTGCTAATGTTTAGAAAAAAATTTAAATGCAAATAAATTTATTGTACAGAGAAATACTATTTAAATTTAATGTAATAGGTGTGCCTTTATATAAATATTGTACAATTTTTAATCTGGTTCAATTTATGTTTTGCACCGTTACTATCAGTAATAATAGTAACAATAACTTGGAAAATCGATAATAATTAGAATTTAACACAACATACACAAAAATAATTGTTTGTTCAATAGTGCCAAGCAAATTGATTCAAATCAAATGATAACGTGCAAGCCTTTTTTCACTTAATTATTCCTTATAACAGGAAAATGCTTTACTTAACTAATTGTTATACAATTTTAGATGTACAATCGTTGAAAAATACGATTGTTTCTAGTTATTTAATTGTTGCTCATTTAAAATTTCCCTTCAGCACCACTAAACTGACTGTTATATTAATTGTTTTTAAAAATATCATGATAATTTTTAATTCCATTGTCAGTAATTTGGCTCAATTAGATAATAATTGTAATAGTTATTTGTGGCCATTATTGACAATAAACTTCCTTTAGGTTTTATAAATAAATATCACACAGACGATTGTCTTTAGCAATACAAATAAATTTAAAAAAGACACATTTTTAGCAAAACTTCTGCATAATCAAACTTCATATACCTAAATATAATATATGTATAATATATATATATATGTAGAATTGTATTTTTGTGTACGTGATTTTACCTAAGTGATATTTTTTGCTTTTAGTGGTTTTTAATATTTATGTAATAATGAAATAGAGGCTTACTAGTGCTATATGAATTTAATATAGCTCTTATTTCAAATAAAAATGATTAACAAAACACTTGTTTCATTGAACCTATATTAAATTAAAATTTTAAAAAGTTGGAGGGAAATGTGGCTGTGCTATCTGTTGGGGAAATTATTGAACTTCTTATGACTTTCCTTAGAAGAAATCTTTAATTTTAATTGACATGTTTATAGGTTATATATTTGCCAAAAAATATCTGCTAATTTATTTAATATTAGAAACAATGGACATAACAATTTTAATAGCACTAGCTGCCCTTGTACTTATTATACTGTTAGGGGTAGGTTTGTATCTCAAATCAAGTAAAACTGAAGAAGTTAAAGGTATTCTAAAACATATGTTAAAATATTTAGTATAAAAATGTGTATAATTTAGAACCTGAAGTACGTGCTAGACTAGCACCAAATAGGCAACGTGAAGGTGTACCACGACGAGCTCAACTAGCTCGCAATCGAGGTGCTAGACTGCGTGCTAACGGTTTGTAAACAAGTTTAACGTTCAAATCAAAATCATGTCATACTTTTTGTAAATTAGTGGCTCACGAAGGTAGTGAATCCGAAGATGAAGCTGCTCCAGCTCCACGAGAAGATATAGAACTGCCTGATGGTAAAATAGGTGCTAAAAAACGTGCAAAACTTGAAGCAAAAGCGGAGAAACGAGTTCAACGCGAAGCTGAAGAACGAATTCGTGCTGAACGTCGTAAACAGAATGAATTAGCTGAGCAGGAGCGTAAAAAACAACAGGAAAAAGCCGAAGCTGAGGAGAAACAACGTGAAGAAGAAGAACGTAAAGCAAAAGAGGAGAAGGAGCGTAAAGAGTATGAAGAATATTTGAAAATGAAAGAAGCCTTTAGTGTTGAAGAAGAAGGATACGAAGAAGGAGAACAAGGTGACGAACAAAATTTACTTCAAGAATTTGTAACATACATTAAAAACAACAAAGTTGTTGTTATCGAAGATTTGGCGGCACATTTTAAATTAAAAACACAATCTTGCATTGATCGTATTAAAGATTTACAACAAGATAATATTTTAACTGGTGTTATTGATGATCGTGGAAAGTTTATTTATGTGTCACAAGACGAAATGCAAGCAGTTGCAAAGTTTATACGACAAAGAGGGCGAGTTTCAATTGCTGAACTTGCTGAAAATAGTAATCAATTAATAAATTTAACACCCACACCAATTGTTAATTAATGTTTTAATAAATCGTTTTATTTAATCAAAAACAACATTTTATTCCGACATTTCTTCTTCACTTGTTTCATCTGGATCATCAATTTGTGATTCACATTTCGGACATTTGCAATAAAACAGATAATTTTCTTTTAAATGCTTCTGTCGAGAATGTCGTGAACGTTCCAATGTACATTCATCCAAATAACTAATACAAATCTCTTCACCAGCTTCGATGTCTTTAGTTGCAACCAAAGACAATCGATGGTTGTTGTGAACGAATGTGGGTTCAGCGTTCGGCACACAACTGTGATTACAAGCACTTTGCAGCGAATATAAAGCCACTCCTTCATTATTTAAAAAACTTCCAGAATGATTATCCAATTCTTCGTACAATTGATCGATAAATTTGTCTAAAACATTGCGTTCAGAATCATTTAAATCTAATTCAGATGTTTTTGAAACCCATTGGCTAATCGCACTGCTTCCAACACCCTGTCCATTTGTTCCTAATAAAGCTAATAGACTCTGGAAACCATCTGGAGTTAAAAACTGATCGACACCATCATGAGGAATTGCTGATAACAATAAATTGTAAAGAAGTAAATGCTGATCGGCGAATTTTTCTCCGAGAAACTTGTGTGCAAGTTCAGCATCTTCATTTACCGATCGATGGCAGAATTGTAACGTTTTTTGGATGGCTGCGTCACGATTAGATGCCTGTATGATTGTTGCCAACAATCGAACAACTAACATTATTGAACTGCTCTCTGGAGGGTAATGAATTTGCTTCCAAGCTTCATTTAACTGTTCAAGTGGATGGGAATTATTGCGTTCTTTTGTCTGTATACACAACACTCGATGGTATTGGTTGTAGGCTGCGATTTGACATTCTGTGGAACAGTAAAACTCTCCACATGCCGAGCAGGTAACAATTTTCTTTTTGTCTGTTGTACAACATTCTGGAAAAGGTAATTCTAGACTACTATTGCCCGTTAAACGTCTCGCATTCTCCTGTGCAGACTCCAGTGGACGTAAACAATGGTCACACGCTTTGTAACTGTATGCAGCATTCCACGAAAATTGACAAGAGACCAAAGGGTCTTCTTCGAAGATCACACAGCCACTTTCTATTCGATTTTTAGCAAATAAACCTTTACCCTTTAAATTAAAAATGGATTAAATCCATTGAAATGTCGATTTTATTCAATACTACTTACTTTTATGTTGTCGGCAATCCTAATTTCTATGTTTTCATTCATTTTCACGTGTTCAATGTTTTGAAAATGATTGAGGTTATGTTACATGCATGATCTTTTTGATATAATAATGTAATTTTAACAATACTGTATTATATTTTATATTTTATGCATTAATCAGCATTAATAAAATAATTTTATTCTTAAAAAGATTGAAAATTCAATAGTTTAATTTAAAAAATAATTTTTACGTCTGGCGTCATCTATTAGATAAGTGGCGAAGTTAAACAAAATATGAATCTGTTTCAAATGACTGCTAAATTTTATGATTTATCAATAAAAATACAATGTATGGATACCTAAATACTAGGATATGAAACGAGCAGTTTAAAAATGGGACCATCCATCAGATGTCGCAGCCGTTCTAAGCCAGAAGTTTTAGGCGGGACTTTTAATTTTCTTTGTGTCAATTGGAGGAATATCACTGACATTAGTGAAAACGCTATGTTCACACCAATTCATGACACTTCGAAAATTTAATTTTTTTATTATTTTTCACTATTAAATCTTTAAAAACGGTTTAAAAATTCCATAAAAATTCATTGAAGCAAGAATTTAATATATTTTGTAAATTGAATGCGTTTTAAACGACAAGACTTTTCTGGCTTAGAACACATTCGCCACCTAGTGGCCGTTTTAAATGTGGTCCCACTTTTAAAGCGATAAAACGCCTTCGTTTCATATCCTAGTATTTAGGTATCCATAATACAATGCAAAAAAAAATATTTGTAACCGTGGGCACCACACAGTTCCCAAAATTAATCGAAAGTGTCTACTCTGAAGATATTCAACAGACCTTATTAGACAAAGGATATAATTTTATTCAAATGCAATGTGGTAAAGATTGGAAACATAACCCTGAAAAAATTTCCTCTAAAATTTCAATAAAAGTGGAGAGTTATTTTGAAAATTTTCAACAACAAATATTAAACAGTGACTTAGTTATCAGTCACGCTGGTGCTGGTACTTGTTTAGAAGTATTACGATTAAAGAAACCATTAATAGTTGTAATTAATGAAGATTTAATGGATAATCACCAAATAGAATTAGCTGAACAGCTTCAAACCGATGGTTACTTGTACTATTGCACCTGTAATCAACTGAAAGATACTCTACAGAAAGACCTTACTACCCTTAAACATTATCCTGAACCTGACAAGAATTTATTCGCTAATTATTTGGATAATTGTATGGGTTTTGTAAAATAAAATCAAAAACAAATTTATAAATTAGTTTTATTGTAAACAAATTATAAAACAGACTAAACTAGCTTTTTAGCTTCGAAGAAACTCTTCAAGTGCTTCATTTGCCACGCTCCCAT
Organism: Oryzaephilus surinamensis; assembly: GCA_004796505.1. NCBI lineage: Eukaryota > Metazoa > Arthropoda > Insecta > Coleoptera > Silvanidae > Oryzaephilus > Oryzaephilus surinamensis. Next base: position 1,954 of record SSSI01009421.1, on the reverse strand, counting down.
TGCTAATAAAACAGATAATTGAATTACAGACCACCAAAACACCCTAGAATTTGTACTTTCACTTGTTTGTCTAAATCTTTCTTCACGATACTAAAAAATTCCATCATTTAATAACTATTTCAACACAACTAAAATACGTGTTACCCTTTGATAATTTTGTTCTTTTGTTATTTGTTGTACTTGATCCAACAATTGTCGAATTCTCAGTTGCAGTTCTGATAGTTTTTCCTTTTGAACAACTTCACCGTAATTAATTGCATGTTCGCCAACTTGTATATCCAAATGTACACGTAATTGTGAACCACTAAACCAAGCTGTACTATTTGAATACAAACAGATTACATGTTCACCGGGTGTTTGTGAAGTAAACGAAATTTTTCCCTCTGAACTGTAAACCCGTGACAAAATCACTTTGTCGTCTGGATCACGGACTTCTACATGCATTCCTATACCGGGAGTGGATGGCATGAAGCCACCGCTCCTTGGATCGTACAATTCCACTTTGTAATTAACTAAAACAATCGGGATATCAAGAGAAAGTTGTAAAAGTTAGGTTATAAAATGTACCAACAACATTTGTTTCATCTGGAATTTCTTCTATGAAACATTTCCGTTCTGTTTCAGCTATATGAAAATAAAGAGCGTTTGTAATTTTTGAACAAACTGTTAAAACAATTAATAAATAAGGAATAATTTGCATTTTTACTATTTTACAGTTTTTACACGTAATCAATATGCACCATAATTTACACCACAAAGTATGTTCAGAGTTGGTTCAGAGCAATTTAGAGCTGTGTTCAGAGCATGATAGAGTGATATAAACCAATGTTGCCAACCTATTATGATGAGATATTATGGTAATTTAGCACGCAACCATCAAAACAAACTTGTCCGTGTTTCATTCGGGTTATTCCGATATGTGTAATTTCAAATATTCGGTAATTTGACCGTTACAATGTTTTGTTTCTCTATGGTTACAATCTTTAAGGGGCTGTCATCAAAGGTGTAAAAACATGCCTTCGGAAATTACTTTTAATTTAGTTAATATTCAACCGATTTTCATAATTTTTTTTTTAAATGAAAGATAAAGGTACAGTCTAGGGCGCTACGGATCCAAAAATGAATTTTGCAATTATTTTGAAGGCCTAAATTATACCCAAAAATGATGATTTTTTAACCTAATATTTCTATTATTAATATCCACTATTCGGGCAAAAACGATCCGTCGCGCCCTAGATTGAAGTTTTATCTAAATTTTAAGACCTTTACCATTTGTATTGGAGTTGTAATTAATTCGTAAAAAGTAATTTAGAAAAGCACTGCAAATGCATTTTTTGGCCCCATACAATAGCGACACCAACAGGTCAACTTTAGAAACTTATGGAAAATATTCAAGCATATAGAAAACTACTATTTGTAAAAGTAATCTACTATTGTAGAGGTCAGATGAAAGTCATTAGCACACCATTAATAAATGAGGTGTGCTCACCCGGTTTGCATTCCTGACGTCATGACAAGGTTCTATTCTTTTAGAGGTGAAATAAAATATATTTACGTATGTAATTTAATTTAAAAAATAGTAATTTAAACGTAAAATGTTTAAATAATTTTTGCGATAATATTGAATAAAGTTTCTAAATATTTATTTACATTAAAACTATTTTAGTACTGTAATACGTATAGGTGCCACTCTGCCACTATAGCGACAGATATATTCCTGTCTTACTTCCCTCAAATCATACGCCATAGGTGGCGGGAACCTTGAAAGTATAAAAAATTCTATTGGCCAAAAAGACTAATAGAAATGTATACCTCACTTACCTCACTAATTTATTTTTCATTTAATAAAAATATTTAATAAAACTTTATTTAAATATAATAAACCATACTTTACATACCTTGAAAACTATAATACATACTTACCTACATTATATTTATATGATCAAAAACAATT
>SSSI01009420.1:4134-17105 GCA_004796505.1 Oryzaephilus surinamensis | reverse complement strand
AAGTTATAAGGGATTTTTGTACGGAATATGATATAAATGAAGTGGATTATGATTCAATTAATGAATATTATAATCCAGATTTGCTAAATATTATTATTAAAAAATATATGCCGTATTTACCACTTTGGAGTGGATTAATTCTGAAGCAAAATATTCGTTTAAGTAATGCCAATGTAGAGAATTGGTTTTCTATTGTTAAAAATTTAATTTTAAAAGGTCAAGCAAATATAAAATGTAGTAGGTTTTTACGGGACATTAGATATAAAGTATTAAATAGATATTCACAAAGAGGTGAACTTAGAAATACCTAATGATCGTTGTGCTCGTCGTTGTAATAGAAAACGACAAAAAAATATTTCAGAACTAGAAGAAAAGTGGGCGAAAAAATCCAAATCTATTTTAAATTATATTAATGGCAATTATTTAAAAGTATTAAGTGCCAACAATAAAAACAATTCACTAGAACAGGAACCGCCTATTTTTATAGAAAACGAACAAAATGCAAATGTATTTCACACGGTTAACAATAATGAACAAATTCAAAATGTAGCCGTACCTGAAATACAGAACAATAATGAAAACAATTTAAATGAACCAGTGTCTGAAACAAATAATACTGAAGAATTTTATAAAATAATATCTTCAATTCCATTAAATAATTATTTATTATTCAATCCTGAATATTATTTGTGTAATGCACAAAAGGATGGAAACAAATTTGTTATAGGCACTTATAAATATTTAAATCAAACAATCACATTAAATAGTTCTGATTATTTATCGTTAATATTATTAAATAATAAAATTGAAGCAAAACCAGACTGTAATCGATGGCTAACAGATTATTGTATAGATGCGGCAGTATTTCTATTGTTAAATAAACAAGAAAATATATATTATATTGATAGTTTTTCGTCGTACATGATATTTATGGTCATATAACTAATCGACGATCGACGATTTACGACTTATCTAGCCGTAGCTTTTGCAATCATCCCGCAATGTCAGAACAACATCTCGACGCTGCTACTCTTACCGACACTGCCTCGTCAAATCAGAAGGCATCGAAACCTACCGGCAAAGGTTCAAAGAACAGAAGAACCGAAGCTTTCGATTACATCTAATTGTATAGCCAAATCATTTTAAAAAATGAAAGAATTACCAAATACCATATCACTGGAAAGAATTACCAAATACCATATCATATGAAGCAACCATTCCAATGACATACAAAACCCAATGGAGAGAATTGGACGTCTTTTCAAAAACCGAAATAGTCGATGCTACCTGGAATCGATGTAATAATAACTCGGACATGCCACGATGTGTTATGAGTCAACATATGGTCCAACTAGACAAGGAATTCCGAAAACACATTCAAGCTACTAACGAGGGCATTGACCTTTTGTTAATATTTTTTTCAACAGGACGAAGAATATCGCAAAAAACGAGCTCTCGATTTCATTGGAGATGCATCGGTTTATATACATGTTTTGCCAGCTGCTTGGACAAATCTTAAATCTTTACATCTCTCGCCCTTAAGCTATGTTCTCATAGGATAGTGTATTTGTGTGATAAAAGTAGTGTGTAAAAATTAGCGGTAACTTAATTCGTTAAGAACTACACCGTTTTCAATGGTAGTGTATGTAGGGTAGTGATGTTTAAATAGCGCGTGCGTATTAGTGTAAACCTAAAATATTTTATTAATAATTTAATCGGTTATGTTTAGTAGAACCAATTCGATTTCAGTTAAAAGCACGAAATCCCCTAACTTTAGAGGACGCCATCCAGTTAGCGCGAAGTGAAGAGAGAAATTTGTTGAGTGCAAGTTATAGGCAAAGTAATAGTTTAGGCCATTATTCCGGAAGTAAAGTTAGAAATTTTAATAAAATTGTCTGTTATAAATGTAACAAAGAAGGACACATTGCGAGAAATTGTAGAAATTTTGTTCCAAATGTTAATAAATATGCTAGTAATAAATTTGAAACAGTCCGTAGAGTGTATCCAATTAATACTACACCTATTAGTTCGACTAACCGCACTAATTTGGTTAATTCCGTTAATCCGACTATAATCAGCAGTCGAGTCAGCAGTGTTTTTGTTAACCCTTTTAGGCCATAATTCCAAATTATTTATTTAGTTAATTTACATAAAAGTACTCGTAGTTTATATTTTCAAAAGTAATAAAGTTTTATCTCACCAAGTTTTGTTAGAACCAAGAGATTAGGAATTTAAAAGGAATACCAAATTCTTGTCATGGGAAGCGGATAGGATTTTGGTTCTCACTCATACGTTATCATTTAAAGTCTGAAATCCATTATTCGACTAAAAATAAATAAGCTGACCACCCAGGAAAGTCGATCGGATAAACCTTATGTAACGACTAAAAACGGACAATAGGAATCGAGCTACAAAGTCTAATTTATGTGACACATCCGGAAAACTGAATCTATATAAGGGCCTAATTCTTATTGTCCAGAGTTAGTTGACAATTTTAGTGTAACCAACTTAGTTATCTAAAAACGTTGTTTTGTTCTAAAATGTCTCATCCCCAAAATAATCATTTTGTATTGTAAGTTATAAACTTTATTATTTTATAAATATTTTGTATAATTTAATTTTGCTTAATATATTTGTATTGATGCTAGAATCATTTGTGTCTTATTTCCTGAGTTATCTTAAACGTGTCAGCTCTCTCAAAAAGGGCTTGACAATATGTTGACCGATGATTGCGAGCCTAATTCTGGAGATGATCATTTTACGTTTATTATGAGACATTCATTACAATTCGTCGAATTTTATATGGAGGCCTGTGAATCGAAAGTAACGTTTTTAGTCGAAACGTGTAGTACAGTAAACGTTATTAAAAAGGGAAAGTTAAGGGAAGGATGTTATTACCTCAGACCTTAATATGCAGTTAGTATATAAACTAAGTGTTATTACTAAACTAAGTGTCTAGTTAGTATATAGTGTATAAAACAGATCAGCTCAAACAACTTTGGGCCACATATTGACACCACTAGGTTTGATAGTCCGGTAGAGCAGCGAACGAGTTATCAAATTGTTTCCGACGATTTTAACATACCTTGCGACGGTATTTTAAGAAATTAATTGTTCTGTAAATTTAAGGTGGTTATTGACCATGGCCAACGTGTAATCCGATTTCAGGAAGGTAAAATAGATTTTTGTCCAGAAAAACCCAAACATAGAGTCACGTGTCACCCTCCATTACATTTAGAGCTTTCCAGTGATGAGGAGTTCATTCCTAGAGAAGCTCGTTCATCTAACGACAATGGTCGTCCATCATTTGATTTATGGCATCCGATTTCCGTACCCTCCCCATAGAGATTTTGTCACAAGTTCGATGTTGTGCTGATAAGCCAGATGCAGATTCGTATTTTTGCGGGAACAAGACGGTGTTTATTTATCTAGTTGTTAAACAAAAGTAGTCGATAATAAATGTGTAGTGAGTATAATAAATTCGATAGAAACGTCTGTTGATTTAGAGCTACCAAGTATAAAAGTAGAGGCAATTGAACTGGACGAGGCAGTAAACTTTTTCAATAACAATTCTCAAAATTTAGTTAATGACCGTACAAAACAGTTTAGATTTATTAAGATTAGAACATTTGGACTGTGAGGAAAAACAAAATTTAGTTGACATTATTCATACATATTCGGATATATTTCATTTAGAAGGAGAAAAATTAACGTGTACAAATGCAGTTGTTCATAAAATCCCGTTAAAAGCCGATTTAGAACCTGTCAATGTTAGACCGTATCGTTTACCGTTTAGTCAGAAAGAGGAAATTCAAAAACAAACCGAACAAATGAAAAGAAAATCGGAGTTGACGGTGAAGTTAAATATTGCGTTGTAGTAGATTATCGTAAGGGTCAATGAAAATACAATTGGTTTTTCCTTTCCCCTCCATAATATTACCAACATTTTAGATCAGTTAGGTAATTCCAAATATTTTAACACTTTAGATTTATCCAGCGGGTATCTCCAAATTCCAATGCATCCAGATGACCAACATATTACAGCCTTCAGAAGAATTTAGTATTTAAAACAAAATTTTAAAAATAATCTGAACGCATATATAAGGGTACAAAACATATTAGATCAAATAATATTAAATTGTCAAAATCTTATTAACTTTTTGAATAACTTAGAAGATGCAATAATGTTCGCCAAATTAGATACTGTTCATAATTCATTAATAGATTTAGAAACTATATTAAAAATTTTAGAAAAATTATACAACCCAAAAAAATTATTAAATTGAATACTATATTAATTATCATATAATTAAAGTTAATCTTTCGAAGAAAACAAAATAATATTTGTTGTCTTTCTCATAATTAATCGAGAAAAATTCGATTTCTACCACCTATATCCTATAATAAAAAACAATCTCACAATTATCCCTAAAAACCTTTACCTATTACTCAACGAAAAACATCACCAATACGAAGATATGGTATGTCCGAAGATAGAAGACACTTTCCTATGTAAACAAAGTTTTAATTAATGACTGTATCATTACGCTAATATTAAACCTTACAACAAATGGATGCCAACTAGTGAAAATGAAAATTACAGAAAAAATAATTGAAGTCATCAATAACGAATACATCATTGTCATACCCGACACCATCCTTACAAGTCAAGAATATATGCAATGGAGAACATTACACCATTATAGAAGATCCAAGTTTAATAGAAATACCAATCCAATGCAAATTCGAAATAGACGAATCCACATTCATCAACGAAAAGAAACTACTTATGGGTACACCATTCTTATTACCAAGTATTAAAATGGGAAATATTGAAAACACAAACTATGTTGAAAACCTCAAATTAGAAAACATCAATCTGGATGAAATCACGCGGATTCAACGAAACATCAAATACTTTAACGATATTCTATAATATGTTTCAGATTCTAAATTACATCAAGTTCACGTCCAAAATACTAATGTAACCACTATTTTTATTATCATGTTATGTTTATTTTTAATTTTGGGCGCCACGTTCTAGTGCCATTTGACTTTTTGGTTTTGGTGAAGAAGACGACGACGACGCTTTTTCTTAATTTTTGACAATACTCACAATTTTTGCATGTACGAGTATATATTATATTATTTTAGTATTTCTGAATAAATGTTTATTTTAGTTTAATTGGAGTGCTTCATTTATTCTCGACGGCGGTAACAATCATAATCACCCTTATCGCATTCTTTTATGGAATCTACAAGTTATGGCCTTATATAAGAAAAATTCTATACAAAAGAAAATCCTAACAGTTCCAGAAACTCAAGAACTTAAACTTTTATGTTCTCATCTCGCAAGGGAGGAGTTATATGAAGGACATTCCAATATAGAACTGTAATTCCGATAGTGATAATTTCACAAAATATCTCTTTGTTAAGCGATCGGTTCCTAAACTGTTGAACTGTGAGCAAAAATTCACGCGGTTGGAAGTTTGTCGTCGCTTGCTGACGCGATACGAGGCGGGTGGTTTCTTAAGGCGAATCTTCACTACAGACAAGACATGGGTACACTATTACACCCCCGAAAGCAAGGTGTCGTCTAAAGAGTGGAGCAAGAAGGAAGAAGGGGCGTCACTCAAAGCGAAGACAACCAGGTCTGCGGGTAAGGTTATGTGTACTGTGTTCTGGGACCAGCGGGGCCTGCTGTACGTCGATTTCCTGCACACCCAACGTTCCATCAATGTTGCATACTACTCTAACCTTCTGAAAACACACGTGAAACCCGCTTATCGCTCGAAACGGAGAAGCCTGGAACACCCCCCCCCCCTACAGTCCGGATTTATCATCCTGCGACTACCACATGTTTGGACCACTGAAAGAAGCTCTCGGAGGCAAAAGATTCAACACCGACGACGAAGTAGAGGAGTTCGTGTGCATATGGCTGTCCGAGTTGCCCAAGGAATTCTTCGATACCGGCATCAAAAAACTTCCGGAAAGGTGGAAAAAATGCGTAACAAGTAAGGGGAATTACCTAGAAAAACTGTAAATTTTTGTAAATTTTTTTGATACTGAATAAACGTGTCAGAGTATTTGTCTCGATCATATTTGAACCACCCTCGTAAAAATGGCTAATTGTCCAACTACTTTGATAATAAAATCAGAGGACACATACCTTCTACCGACAAAACATTTATTGGTTGCTGTGAAACAAATGTTCCAGTGAGTAGCTTTTCTTTTTTTTTTCTCTCTCTCTCTCTAAAGATAAGTACATAATTCAAAAAAAATGTTGTTTTTTTTTTCATTTATTCACACACAGATTTGGGTTGACAGATATAAAAAAAATGCGAGGATAAATTATTGGTGAATATGAACTATTCACCAAAATCAAAAACATTAAAGCGTAAATTTGGATCGCTTCCAGTTTCATACACGCGATCCAGGGTTGAGAGTCCCCAAGAATTACGGATTTTAGAAAATCTGATAAAGAAATTCCAATTTAATTTGGCAGACACGGAAGATGGTCGTAGCCCTGAAGAATTACCACTCCACCACCAACCGCTTCTACCAATTGAAAGTAAGCTAGGCCAGCCCACATCTTCCACATCGCCTAAACCTATCGTTGATTTCAGCGATAGCAACGACGAAGACGATTTTGATAATGATGATGATTCTGAAGAATCAAACTCTAATAAAAAAAAGAAAAAGATACCACGATACAAAAATTGCAATTTAGCTCCAACGCTAAGTCGAATCAAATACCACTTAAAAAAAATAACAAGCAGATGTAGACTGTTTAACGAAACCTTTATATGGAAAAGGGTGGAAAAATAATTCACTTGCCAAAAAAATTAGATTGGTGAGTCAATTGATACTTTTACTTATGAAGGGAATATTGTGCGTCTAACAGCAATCCATTTTAGAGAAGAGTTTCTGAAATATTGTATGAATGGGAACCAAAAAGCTCATTAAACAAAAATCCGGTTCAGATGCATGTAATTTATATACTTTTAATTTGCAGAATTTTGAACGATTAAATATTGTTACGAGGACGTATCTTTGTAGATGACTTTATTAATTGTATGATTAAAAAAAAATATTGCTTTATCTACTTCAAGCCAACTGGGGTTAATAATGAGAGAATTATTTTTAGGGGTTGTTAATTTAGTTTTTTTTTTCACTTATTGGTTCATGGTTCATGCTCTTTTTTAGATATAGATTCTATTAGATTAAATTATAGTTTAGTGTACTTATTTTAATATATAAATTATTGTATTGTAGTGGCTGTTGAACCAACAACCTACTTTCAATGGAAGTCTTGCAATTAATTGATGCACTCTATTAAAAGACTATTATTAAAGTTCAAACTAAAGACTGATTGGTGATCAGTTAGGATTAAAGTTGAGTATATAAGTTATATTGTAAAACATCACTTATTCTTATTCTAATTGTATTCTCAGTCCCAGGAAAATTGTACAAATTATTCAACTGTGAGTTGCTGTTTTTTGAAGTTGTCCAAAGCTAAAAAAAAACAAAACTACAAAAACATGAGTGGATTTGTATATAATCCAGTGTTGAAAGTTTCAAACAAACTTTACATTTCCAATATTAAACGCACTATACAAGAAAGTAACCTGTATAGTTTGCTAACTAAATATAACTTAAAAATAAAAAAAAGTTATATTTCAATACAATAGCTTTGGACGCTTTAAAGGCACTCTGCATATTCAAAAGCTACAAGGATTGCTTGTTAGCAAAAAAGAAAATTAACAAAAAATTCTTCCTCGGAAGAAAATTGTTTGTCAAATATATTTACCATATATTTAAGTATTTACCAAATAATAGGCCATAGCTGACGATGCTAACGAAGGATACTTCTTAGAGATTACATTACAATATCCTTCTCATCTATTTACTCCGCATAATGATTTTCCATTAACACCATATCATATAACACCACCCGGAAGCAATCATATAAAATTAATGGGAACTTTTTATGAAGAAACAAATTACGTTATTCATTATAGAAGTTTATCAAAAGGTTTAATATTAATTATAATTCATAGAGCTCTGAAATTCAAGCAGAAACCATGGTTATGTAGACTTAAATATTAGTTTAAGACAACAGTCAAAAAATAAATTTTAAATTTAACATTTTTATATAACTTAGTTTAAATATCGTTCACCAGTAGCAAAGTTAAATCAGTTGTGTGTGAAAATTCATGACTTCTACAGAATCATGACATCAGGAGAAGTCGTTTCAAACATTCTAAATGGAGTGGAGAGGAGTGCCTGGCGTAAGGTCTCCGATCTGGAAAAGAATAAAAAATATTATATAACTGGTAAGTTTATATATTTAACTTTGAATTTTTTAATAAAACTAATACTGTTTTCCGGGTTTCCGGACTTCGCAGCAATAAGTACAAATATGGTCCCGTTGTAATCGCTATGTTTGAGGACAGGTACGCATTAAAATTAGGATCCATCCCAATGTGCTGCCATAAACAAACTAATACAACAACAATCAGGACGGGTCTATCTCATGATCGATGGCGATCCAGAGGCCGAGGATTTGGGATACATCAAAACATCAAACTAAAATTCGGAGAAGACGATGAATAATGACTTATCTATATATATATATGAGTAGATTCCTTTTATATCAATCAGCCTTTCAGATGTCAAAAAAGTTTATTATTTAGAAGAAGGTGAAGTACGCGCAAAATCAAATATAAAATTAACGCCAGCACATTTAAATCCCAATGGATTTCAAAAATTATCAGTAAAATTGGCCGTCCAGATCTTCAGTTGGCATGTTGCAACATCAACAAGAACCGCTATACAATGTAGTTTTGGTAAGTGATACTGCAGAAGCTACAGCTGAATTTATTGAAACCATAAACAAATCTATTCGATGTTTGATTAGTGATAAGTTAGCATTTAAGTTGAATATATATGTCATATTGTAAAACATCACGTATTCTTATTCTAATTGTATTCTCAGTCGCAGGAAAATTGTACAAATTATTCAAGTGTATGTTGCTGTTTTTTGAAGTTGTCCGAAGCTAAAAAAACACAAAACTACAAAACATGACTGGATTTAGTTATAATCCAGTTTTGAAAATGTCAAACAAAATATACATTTTCAATATTAAGCGCACTGTATAGGAAAGTAACCTGTACAGTTTGTTAAATGAATATAACTTAAAAATAAAAAAAATTATATTCCAATACAATAGCTTTGGATGCTTTAAAGGCGCAGCTCTCTGTATATTCAAAAGCTACAAGGATTGCTTGTTAGCGAAAAAAGAAAATTAACAAAAAATTCTTCTTCGGAAAAAAATTATTTGTCAAATATATTTTAAAGAAAGGTACGTACAAAATATAAACATATAAGTATATTTATTTATTAACCTTAAATTTAATTTTTCTGTTCTATTCCCAGACAAAAAATTAAAAAAAAATACCGAAAATTTGTCAATTTTGATCGAAGACTTAATATTCGAATGCGAAGATGGGAGGAACGATTAGACAGAGAAATAGAATATATATTATATCGTGTCAGAGACTTAGAATTGAATTAAGATTTAAGTAATTAACGTATATAATTTAATTGAATAATTTTAGTAATTAGCCTATTTTAAAAATAAAAGAAACTAACAAAATACAAGCTGTGTAATTCATTGTAACTTTCTCAAAACCTTAGTTACTAACGTGTTTATTTATTTTTTTTTCACATAAAAATAAATACATTATTCACGAAAAATATGTGTGCGTAATCTCTTCCCCTGAGATTATGTAGATTCACACTTTTTAGTTAGAGAATTGGCAACATCCCTAGAGGGTAGAATAACTCTAATAAAGAGAAATACATTTCATTTACAAAATATGTCCATAATACTGACATTAAATCCCGTTTCATCGACTCATTTAAATTTATGGCATAAAGTCTTGATAAATTATCATCCTATTTGACTGCCAATGAAAAACATATATATAGATCGTTTTATCCAAAAGACGAAGAATTATCTTCTACTAAAGAAGGGTGTTTCTCTTTATGATTATTTGGATAGCTGGCAAAAACCTAAAGAAGCTTTTTTCAACAAACTATTGAATAAATCAATAAGTGACGAAAAATATATGCACGCTTCTAGAATATGGCAAACATTCCATATATCTAACATTGCTATGCATGCAGATATTTACCTCACCACATCTTGATCCTTTATATTATGTAACGCTTCCAGGATTCAGCTTTGATGCTATGTTGAAACATACAAAGGTTCAATTACATCTTTTACAAGACATAGATATAGTATTATTTATTGAGAAAGGCAGTAAATAAATGAAAAATTATGATCCATTTAAAACGGATACTTTCTTGTGTTTTTTGGAACGTAATTTACTCTATGGGACCACAATGTATAAGTATTTATCATATAATAGGCCATAGCTGACGATGCTAACGAAGGATACTTCTTAGAGGTTACATTACAATATCCTTCTCATCTATTTATTCTGCATAATGGTTTTCCACTAGCACCAGTATCATGTAATACAACCCGGAAGCAATCATATAAAATTAATGGGAACTTTTTATGAAAAAACGAATTACGTTATTCATTGTAGAAATTTAAAATATTATTTATCAAAAGGTTTAATATTAGTTATAATTCATAGAGCTCTGAAATTCAAGCAGAAGTCATGGTTGAGGAGCTATGTAGACTTAAATATAAGTTTAAGACAACAGTCAAAAAATAAATTTGATAAAAACTTTTATAAACTTAAAACTTATGACAAATTACAACCTTTGATTGATACAACGTATGGACGACGTCTTGTGTGTAAATTAGGCGATTTTGAAACTCAAAATCAGTTGGATCAAGATATATCTGAATTTTCTGGTAAGAATGTCTTTTTACCTGAGCGTTTTAAAACTTTAAGTGAAAACGAAATCCATCAAATAATAATAAGAAAATATAAAATAATCTCGAAAGTGTTAGAAAAATTGGGGAATGGAAAATCCACAAGAATTATACAATTTTGTTTTTAAAAAATTCCAAACGTCGAAGGAAAATGAACAAAAATTTTAAAGACTATAATTACAGAAACTATTGGAGAAAGATGCGATGTAGGTAATAATCATAGTTTAGCTTTTAAGAGGGTATTTTACGATGTTTTGAATATAATTTTGTCTAAAATGAAAAGAAGGTTTGCGTATAATATCGAATTACTGACTGCTGTTTATAGTGACGAAATTGACATGGATATAAATAAAATTAAATATTTAAAAAATATAAATATAAAGATTCTATCTAAAGAAGAAATATTTGTAGTTCAAAAGCATATCCAAAAGAAAAAAGAAGAAAATGAGCAACGAACTGCTTTTCAAAATACATACGAGTTGTCGGCTTCTGAAAGAACATTTAGTTGCAGCACTGTGTTGTGTGAATCGTCATTTTCAGTTTTAACAAGAATCAATCGGCCTCAGCGTTTAGGTATGACTCACCAACGAATGTCTAATTTAGTGTAATGGAGTAATCTAATTAATATGTGTGACTTATCAATAACAACACCAACAGTCTCCAATCGGCCTACAATGTCTAATACTAAGGATGGAATTAAAGCAAATTGATAATGAAAACTGCTTATTTGATAAGGAATTGATATTTTTCATGTTTCATCTAAACACGTTAATCACGATTGATATTGAAGATGTAGAAGAACCATGCATAATACAATAACATGATTATCTGAACACAGCTTGGATATTGTCTCCTTTTGTGGAAAATGCTGTTTCGTATTATCTGACAAAGGAATTATGGACAAACCACTAATGATTGAGACAGAGCCTGAAAACGGATGCTCCTCATGGACACTTCAGTTCATTGTTATACTATTCTAAAAACATTAGTTAAAGGGGCACTAGAGAGAGGGAGATCAAATCGTATTATTTAACAATTTTACGTTCCGTCCAATTCAGCATAAACGTCTTTTAGAAACTCATGGTTACATAACTGGATTTATAGCTAAAAAGATAATTAAAAGTGTAAACAAATGTGAAGTCTGCATTGGTCAGCTTAAATCTACAGAAACTGAGCTAGATAATGACCTTATTGAAACGGACAGTTTGGAATGAAATTTCTGCTGCAGAAACGTTTAGAATGCTACAGAGGGCCTGGCCTTTGGAGCCAACACTCTATCGCAAAAAAAATGTGTACAAATGGTACAACGAGTTTAAGGCCGGCCGCGAGAGTGTTGAGAAGAGAGTGGTGTCAAATCGGCCAAAAACATCGACTGATGAACACCACGTCAGACAAGTCCAAGAAATAGTGCTTGAAAATCGTCGATTGACTATTAGAGACATCACTGATAGTTAGGGTATATCATTTGGATCGGTACAGGCGATTTTGAGTGATAAATTAGGGTTGAGAAGAGTCAAATCTCGAATAGTTCCAAAGTCACTCAATTTTTTCGAAGTGTTAGAATCTGTGAAACAATGCTTTCTGACTAACAGGGCGTAATGAATTGCATCATAACCGGAGATGAGACTTGGATCTACGCTTACGACCCCAAAACAACCGATCAATCGAGCGAGTATCGTGCCAAAAGCGAGCCGAAACCGAAAAAAATCACGTCAAAGTCGCTCAAAAATCAAGGTCATGTTAACAGTTTTCTTTGATTATCATGGTGTAGTGCATTCTGAATTCCTTCCGCCAGGCCAAGCTGTCAACAATGAATATTATTTAGTTGTTATGCGTCGTATGCGTGAAGCTGTTTGCAAAAATAGGCCGGAGTTATGGCAAAACAACACTTGGGTTTTGCATCACGATAATGCGCCATCTCACACGGCACTGGTTCTTCGCGAACATTTCCCCAAAAATTCCACAAGTATTGTTCCGCAACCACCGTATTCCCCCGATTTGGCTCCGTGTGGCTTCTGGCTATTCTCCAAACTGATTACCCACTCCGGGGAC